>JBBJLR010000002.1:6681264-6691861 GCA_037577145.1 Brachypetersius gabonensis | reverse complement strand
CACACACACACACACACACACACACACACACACACACACACACACTCACACACACACACACACACTCACACACACACACACACACACACACACACACACACATGCAGGCATACTGGACAAACACTTCAACACCCACTCACACCTGTTCCACTAAAACAGGCATATTTAAGGGGATTTGTGCCCTTTCCCTGGAGGACTCCTTTATTTCAACACAGATGGGAAACAATTCAGAAAATTGTGGATCAAAATATCGAAGATGGGATGAAAATGTCAAATGTATCAGTGCCAGTTTCTCAATTTTAAATGCCAATTACATTGATGTGCTCTGAATGAAGCCCAGTTAAACAGAACCTCTCCAAGAGCTTCGGAAAGAAAAAAGGCTGAAAGTACTCATCATTTATTTTGTACATTTCCAACACAAAATGAAAACTGATTAATGTAACACATTTCACTGAAATCATGTACACATTTCACACTTAAATGGAACTGAACCTACAAAAGACTTCATAACACATAAACACTGAGTTGCAATACCTTCCAAAAACCCACACCTGAGAGCTTATATCCATCCATCCATCCATCCATCCATCCATCCTTCCTTTTATTTTATCTTATTTATTTTTATTGTAGTATTATATGTCCATTTTCTATTGTGTAACTCCAGTCATTTAATGTACAGTGTCCTTTTGTACCTTGAAAGGCACTTTAAATAAAATGTATTATTATTATTATTATTATTATTTATTTTTTTATTTATTTATTGTTTTATTATTATGACAAAGATCAGACAGTCTGACAGAATAGTATTTTATATACCAACAAGGTGATTCAAAGCATAATATAAAGGGACGTGGAGATGGGTCTAAAGACTTTTGCACAGTACTGTACATCATATATGTGTAAATATGTGTAAAGTAATATCCCTCAGAGAGATAATGGACATGGATTTTCTGAACAGGCCCTACACATTTGAAGGGAATGAAGATTTTTCAATGCAATAAATGGAAATAAATTACCAACTTCAGTTTAAACATTCTTGCGTCCATAGAAATGTGATTTATTTCTTGTGAATGTTGACATAAATGCTCAGATCTTCTTATATTCACTTCGGTTGCACCGCCTGACTGAAGAGCTGTAGTTTTAGAGCTGTAATTTCAGGGCTGTAGTTTTAGGCCTGTAGTTTCAGGCCTGTAGTTCCAGAGCTGTAGTTTCAGGCCTGTAGTTCCAGAGCTGTAGTTTCAGGCCTGTAGTTCCAGAGCTGTAGTTCCAGAGCTGTAGTTTCAGGGCTGTAGTTCCAGAGCTGTAGTTTTGGGGCTGTAGTTTCAGGCCTGTAGTTCCAGAGCTGTAGTTTCAGAGCTGTCTATGGGCTGTAGTTTCAGGACTGTAGTTTCAGGGCTGTAGTTTCAGAGCTGTTGTTTAAGGGCTGTAGCTTCAGGGCTGTAGTTTCAGAGCTGTATTTTTTTTTTCTCTCTGATGTTTTAAACATCTTTTATAAAATACATTTTCTACATTTCTAAAATTCTCCTTGTCAGTGAGACATTCTCCTCGATGCTGCTGTGACTCGGTTGACTTTGACCCGTGACTCGTTCAACAGGACAATCACGTTTGTTATACTACAGCGTGAGCTGTGACTGCTATGGTTACAAAAAAAACAGCAGCTATGCAGGGGTGACTGGAGTCACTCTGACACTGTCAGGAAGTTCAGCACTGTCAGGAAGTTCGAGGAGTGAATGCAGAGGCTGGTGCTAAAGCCGGGTTGCTGAGTTCATCAATGCCACAGTCTGACCGCTGGTCTTCTCACACACTGGCTGTAAAAAAGTTCTGCTTCAGTTCATCAGTTATCAAAAAATTTACTTTTATTTATATCAAAACAATAGCAATACAGTTAATACAGCACTCTGTGTATACTGGTGGTGCTGAATACCAGGTGGTTGGAATTCCTTTATCTAGGTTCCTTGTATCTTTAGACACATGGCAGCCTGTCAGTAAATTTGTTCACATTTATTTCATTTAATCACATTTAAAATTGTAATCAGTGTGAATTAAGTTAAGTAATTTGCTATGTAATTACATTTGAATGTAAATATAATTTCTTGTGTGATTACATTTATGTGTAATATATTTGTTTACAGTTTTTCTCCGTCAGTTTGGCCCATTCTTGAAACAGAAATGACATTCTCAAAACAACATGGACAAATCTTCAAATCACCTTGAAATTGTTCACAACAGAATGGCATTTCTCATTGATTTCATCAAATTGCAAATGTCTTAGTACATGTCTCAAGTGTCTCAGTGCATCTTTGCAAATGGTTATGTACAAGTAGAATGCATTTAGCACAATGAGCCCATATTTAGCACATTTTCCAAATAAATCGATCTTGAGATCTTAAACTGATTAGTTGATTCTCAGTCTAATGGTTGTTCTCTCCAAAACATGTCAGCATGATTTCATTGTGTAGGTCATCATATGCACAATAGTTTGTTCAATTGTCAAAATTAGTCAAGAACATAATACCATGAACATCATATATGAATTTCTAGGAACATTTGATAAATTCATGAAGCAACTGACAGGTTGAAATTAGAATTTGACTAACAAAGGAGGAATTTCCCACATCTCCGATGACCAACCAAACAGTTTAGTTACCCAACAGATGCTGTCTATGGTTGTGAATGCTGCCAAACATTTACATATAGAGCTTGGAGAGGCCAGTATCATTTGCAGTATGAACATGGAGGTACCTCGCAAAGTAAATGAGCAAGGGCAACTTCCAGATTTACAGGGTACCATTTGAGAGGAACTCTGACAGAGTGAAAGAGCTGCGATACCAGTATGTGCATGTAAGTCAGTTATTGGTTGTCTATCATTGCAACATTACAGTAAGCAGTGGTTTCCATTTTTTTTTGTTTTCAGTATTCCCTTTACCTTCAGAATCCAGCTTTATCTGACTACAGCCTTTTGCCCTCAGTATTCTTCAGTATTACTTTCTCCTCTTTATGTCAAATACTCCCTGCAGTGTCTCTGCATAGGCATGTACCTCAGGTTTGGAATCCCTGGAGTAGTGGCCAGTAGTAGGCTATACTGAACTTGTGGAGGAGAACATAGAACAATCATATGTAATTTTCTATTACTGTTGTGTATGACTTCTCTATATCCTCACTAACAGACCTCAGGTGGTAAGAATAGGAGACCGCAGTTCATCCTGTAAGGACTGACACGGACAGAACAGGAGAGCAGCAATCCAGCTCCACTGCTCTACCCATTCAGGAGAGACATTCCAGGGTTTTCCATAGACCAATTAGGCCCAGATCCCTTTCACCTGAGTACTGAGGGGCTGGGAGTATATGTAGACCTTTCAGGCCAGACTTCTGTGCGAAGTATACTCTTTCTGTAGAGGCTCTGATCTGTTTCGCTGTCCTACAAGTATTCTATTTTGGCTTACTGGAATTTTGACCTGTTTCTGGACCGGATTACCCTTTGTCTATTGTGGATTATCTTCAGTAAAAACTCTTGTTTTCTCTCTACTCTGAGTTTTGGGTTCCTTATTTGGATTATCATTACACATCCACAATACTGCCCTACAAAGGCAAAAGACCTTAACTTCCCAGAGTGTGAAACTGTGGAAGCCAACTGTCCAGCCAACCCTATGATAGGAAGGACACTGAAAATTTGCCAAGTAGTTGTCATAATGAATACATTTATCTACATAAAAGAAATTAAGCTCAAACTTGACCTTTAAAAAAACTTTAAAGTCATTTTTCTCAGTTTCACACTCTGGGAAGTTAAGGTCTTTTGCCTTTGTAGGACAGAATAGTTCTGAACACTGGTACACCGCAGGGCTGCGTGCTCAGCCCAGCCCTCTTTACTCTCTTTACCCACGACTGTTCTGCCATCCACTCATCAAATACAATTGTGAAGTTCGCGGACGACACCACTGTGGTGGGTCTCATATCGGACAATAATGAGACTCAATACAGAGAGGAGATCCAGCACCTGACACAATGGTGTTCTGCCCATGACCTCATCCTGAACACCAGCAAAACCAAGGAGATTATTGTGGATTTCAGGAGGACCAGGAAGACGGTACACACCGATCTCCTCATACATGGAAAGGGGTTAGAGTGTGTGGACAACATCAAGTTCCTGGGTATCCACATTACATCCAATCTTACTTGGTCACTAAACACCTCTTATCTGGTGAAGAAAGCCCAACGAAGACTTTTCTTCCTCAGGAAGTTGAAATGGGCTGGGCTTCCCTCATGTCTGCTTGCAAACTTCTACAGAGCCACAATTGAGCTCTCTGCCTTGGTGCAATATTTGCACGGCAAAGGACAGAAAGGACCTGGATCGGGTGCGAAGAACAGCTCAGGGAATAGTGGGTTACCCTCTTCCGGATCTGGGCTCAGTATATGATTGCTGAGTGCAGAAGAAGGCCAGATGTATTGCTATGGATTTTACTCATCCAGGCAACAGACTGTTTGTACTGCTCCCCTCTGGGAAACGTATGTAAAAACTTGCACCACAAGACTGAAGAACAGCTTTTTCCCAAGAGCAGTTAAATCCTTAGTCCCCTGCACATTCTCTCACACACATACAAACACACACACGCATACAGAAACACACACAGTATTTATTGATCCAAAGTAATAACTCTAGTTCATTTATTTATTCAGAGCACTGGTTAAAAGTTTGTATTTGTTGTTGATGCTGTTGCTGTTTTTGTCTTGTGTGTTTCATTATGCTGAGAGCACCAATCTAAATTTTGTTATGTGTAAACATAATGACAATAAAGATTTCTATTCTATTCTATTCTATTCTATTCTATTCTTATCATTTTCTGTCAGAACAAAACTCAGACTCAGATCCAAAGAAGCAACTTGGCAGAAAAAAGAATAGTCTTTCTGAACATGAAGAGAAAGATGTAAGAAGTCATTTTCAACCATTTCTGTTTGCCCAGCAGACAAATTATAAATGGTGGAAAAAAAATAATAATAAGTGTATGCAAAAAAAACCCAAAAACATATAAGATGCAAGATTTTCTGGGCATTTGCATGCTTCACTGCTCTGATAGCTCGGGACAGGTTGGTCATTTGGTATAAGCAAATGATCTTCTTGTAGTTATGCAAGTATGGCAGAAGATTATGAAGAGCATCTCTCAGTATTTTTCGAGATTTGACAGAGAATACTGTGCGCCAAAATTTAAGTGGAAAGTAATCAAGTCCGAAGAAAGTGTTGAAAAATGACTCAAAACATGTAAAGAATGTGTCAAAACAATGAGATGGGAGAAAGAAGAATCTGCCAGCATGCTCAAAGTGGAAGAGCAGAGGAGAGCAGCACCTGGGGACAGATTTTCATTTGCTCTGCGTAATACTGCTCTGTGGGCAATGTTCTGGAAAACCTTGGGGCTTGGCATTCATGTGCATGTTACTTTGACATGTCACCTACCTAAACGTTACTGCAGAACAGGTCTACCAATTCATGGCAACAATATTATCTGATGGCAGTGGCCTCTTACAGCTGGATGTGTCCGGCCACATGGTTTGAAGAACATGACACAGAGTTCAATGTGCTGACTTGGCCTCACTGATGTATGTGCAATCAAATAATTTTTAAACAAACTCTATAAAAACTCTGATAAAATATCATAGATGATTGTAGATGATATTGTAGATGATATTGCAAATGCATGTAAGGGTTGGATTAGCAGTGATCTTTGATTGTTCGGCTTTATTTTTTTCTCATGTCTTTTGCTTGTCATTGCTCCTTCCTGTGAGAAAATTAGGAAAATGAGTAAGACGTGCGAAAAAATTTGATGTGAAGAATCCATTACAAACATGTTTATCAAAGGAGAAATCCTTTGCCCAATCATCTTTTCTACAGATGTGCTGTTAATATATTCCTATCCTATTATTAACTGATTTCACACTTGAGAGTGCTTTAGTTAATTCCTACCTCATCAACTATTAAAAACTTCCCCTTATGTCTGGGAGGTCATTGTCTGCAATCCAACAGAACCCCTTGGGGTGATCACTGAATCATATTCAAAGAACTCCATAGCTTTTTTTTGTTTGTTTTGAATATCATGTGGCTTAAATGAGAAAATATTCTCTGATTTCAATCATTTCAGTTTTTTTCGCAGAATTATGTTTAGTAATACTTTCAGGAAAACCCCTTCATTCAATCATAAAACATGTGATATATTAAGTTTTTTCCTCTAAATTCTTATGTTTCCAAAATTTGTTTTTAGCTTCACAATGCACAGACGTTATGCATTAAGGTGGGATAGTGTAAACCCACCTGTATCTGATTATCTCTACCATCATAACATTAACACACGATAACCTTAATCAGTCCACTGTAAAGTAGAAAAGCAGCTTAGAGTTGTTTAATGTACAAATTCTAATCATGCATATTAAGGCTCACTCCCAAAGTGACTATTTCTGGATTAGTCTGAACTACTTCTTTTGTAGGAAATTTCTTTTTATCAGCAAGGCTGTTTCTTAGTTGCTTGGGAAATTGAGCAGTAAATGGATTTTACTGACATGCTTCACTTTTTTGTTCTTCTCCATATGCTCCTTTCAAACGAGCAATTTCAAAGTGTACACAAGATGAGATGTTTTAACAGTCGCTCTAAGTAACGCTCAGCTGAGTGTGTTCTGAGATATTCTGAAAATACAGAAGTTTACATATAATACACTTTATATTCCACACAGTTCAGGTAGTTCTTATCAAACTGTACAGTAATGTTTTTGGTGTCTATTAAAAAAACTAGCACAGCTTTCTGTGATCTTTTTGTTTTGTAGCTTCTTTTTTTTTCATCTCCCACTTTTAAAACAGCTCTCCATTCATCATCGGTTCCACATAATCTGATAAGGGACACATAAATGTTCATGAAGAGTGGCAATGCGACAGTGGGTTGACTTTTATGTTTGCCTCTTCACTCATGATTAGTCCCAATGGGAAACCCATAAAAGCCTCACACAGCGACATGCATTTGCATTTATTAGGCATTCCAGCACCCAAATGATGACAAATGATGATGCCACCCTTTTAATTACACTGACAGCTGATGTAAGGTATCATTTCCTGTGAATTTTTGCTCAGGATAATGACTAAACATCTTTAATGGTCTCTTAGTTGATTAAAAGAGCAGGATTACTGGAAAGCTGGAAGTGTATTTTATCCAGAAGAGGTGTGGTTCAGCGTTGTCCGTTCCTGCGTTATTGTTGTAATTTACTGTATACAGAGTGTCTTGCATATTCCCCACAGGCCACACGTCGGCTTCATAATTGCTTCAGCTTTGCATGGGACGTGCCTTTAGTGTAACACTAGCACATCTTTGGGTACAAAACATGGATTGTGATTAACTGCAGGAGTTTGATGGACATTTAATCCAGACGGGTTCGGATGGAGAGCTTGGCATCATATTGAATTACCCACATCCTCAGCGTAGAAGCTGCAATTAGGTCATGTAAAAAGAGAGAGGTGGTGTGGTCTCTGGCGGAAGGTCGAGGGGTTAACGGTGTATCATTACTAATCGCTGCAATGGTGAGACCACTTCAGACAATCAAAGCCCCAATTAAAAGTGACATCCATGCTATTATATCATATTAAAAGCCATTAGCCCCATCCGCTTTTAACGTGGGATAGTTAGTGTTACATATAGATTGACGAAGGTGTTGCATTGCATCATTAGCAGAAATAACCATGCACAGGCCGCTCTTGTTTTTCAGCTTGCTTAGTTGTTGGACACTTGGGAAATGAGCTCTGATTGCCCTTCATCAAGCGATTACCTGCATCACATGCTGGTTTCACTTCAGAGACTGGAATGTGGACAGAAGAGTCCATTTTCACTCCTTATTTGCATGCATTTGAATAGATCATGAATTTCATATTAAAAGATAACAGACAGCAGCGAGTGGCTCTGTACCCAAGGTTAATTTACTCACCTCCCGCATTTATCAAATGGAAGATTCAATGAAAAATTCTCACAGCAAGCAACAAAACAATTCATTTATATCCTGCACAACTTAAAGAAAAACATCGCTGACCATTTTTTTTCTTCCATAAAAATGACACAGGCCATACAAAGCAATCAGGAAACAGTGAGGCAAAATGAAATCACTCTCAAAATTCGATTATACCACCCAGTAAAAGAATGAGATGTCCATTTTTATACCAAACTGCTATTCAGTACAAAAATTAAATATAGTTTCAAATACATTAAAACATTATCAATTCATCACACGAACCTGATACTCTTTATAATGCAATACATTTCACAGCTTTATGCCACAGTAATGGAAAACGTATGGCTTATTGTAAATTAGGAAATGACTCTCTGAATCCATTTTCAAAAAGTCATCCAATATGTTTAATATGCACTTAAGCAATCTGATAGGTGGATTACTTTATGTCTGCATCACTCATCAATAATCAGATTTATTTCTAGAAACATGACATAGGCCAATATTTTCTGTGGAACCCACCAATAAGGCCACTGATGAAAAATATCTGAATAGTAATTTTATATCAGTCTAATATAAATAATTTGTATGTACAGGTCTAGAAATGTGGGATTAAAAATGACATTAAATAGTATGTTGTACACAGATTGTCCTAATTCAAATTATTATTTGATACTGATCATATTATGTGCTATGATAGTACTGTCCACTCACCATCTAATCAGATATTTTGATATATTTCTTTCTATGTGTTAGACGTGGGTAGTAACTGGGTGAATTTTTGCTAGATGTGAATTTCGCTGAGAACTTTAAAAGACAATACTTTCTCAAATTAGTGGCGAAAGTAATCAAAATTGTATTCAGTTACATTTTATTAATTTGTTTTAAATTGCTTTGCGTTATACTGGTAATAGTATGTGCTGCTTAAAGCATTCGTTCCAAATTGGAACGCTTTGGTGATTTATTCTACCCTTAGACATCAAAAAGAGGACAACAGGTCCTAACCTCAGAGAACAACCCAAGAGAATAGAATAGAGGACATACTTGCCCCTGACTTAGGGGTAGCTCTTTACTTGAACCCTAACACTGAGAAAACCATTCAATAAATGTCATGACAAATGATGTATGCTTTTAAAAGTTATAATAGAAAATGTGCTTTATCATAACAATCAGGTTACCATTATTGGTAGTTGTCATGACAGATACCACAGTGTTTAATGTCATGACAGTTTATGCTACATGCTAATTCAGGATTGTGACACAATACTATTATATTAATGGACATAATCTGTAATGGAAGATCATGACAGCATGTGGCATCTGCTATGACATATTTAAGTCTAGGGGCCAAAATAATAAAGGGACTGGATAGCTGGTGGTCTGGTGGGTAGGGCGTTCGTAAGTCATGGGTTTGATTCCCAAGGCTGCTAAGTACCACTGAGCAAGGTACCGTCCCCACACACTGCTCCCTGGACACTGTGTTCCTGGCTGCCTGCTGCTTCACTTGGTGAATTGGGTAAATGCAGAGGAAGAATTTTGTGGTGTTCACATATTACAGAATGGTCACTTTCACTTTTTAATAGGCTGGATTTATTCAAATCATAAGGTCTAATGGTAATCAGTGGTTGTTGACTTAAAAGCACAGCATGTTCACCAGGAAAAATGAACACTTTGATGAAGAAGATTCCCAAAATAATTGGATTTTTTTTAGTTCATTATGATCTGAGATGGCAACATCAGCTTTCCAGGCTCCCTAGCCATGATGCAATGAACAGCAAAGACATTAGTAAAATACTTTTATTTGTTCTTTTGGAACAGCTCTGCAATGATCTAATCAAAACAAGAGAAAAGTAAACCCATGTGTTATGAGAATAGTCTAGAACAGTAGACCTGCACCGTATAACTGCTTTTACTGGTTGAACCGTACAGCACACCTGTTGGTATCTGTTAACTAACTCGGTAAAAAATATGAAATCAGATGAAATTACAGTGTGACTTGGCTCATAACTGACAACTACCTGAGATGAAAAAAGATGCCTGACTGCTTTCACCATGTAAATGATAACTTTTGCTGACCTCTGCAGTCTTGGCCTAGCATTAACAGACAATGAGTGCTGCTCAGACAATGAAGAGTGTTGATGCTGACCATTCATTTAAAAAAAAAGCAAGTGCTCATATAAAACAAAGGTATTCTTGCACACTGCATGTAGCACCGTTCATGTAGTAGCATGTGTTTTGGAAAGGTACTCTTAATGAGGTTATTTACCAAAGGAAAATTTACTTGAGCATAAGTTTAGGCCACTCTACCTGCCTCTGGTAGATGTTTCAGTACATCGAGCATCGAGCTATGATGTTCTATTTACGACAGCAGTTGGTGTCTCTGGGTCCTGTTTCTCCATTATGTTGTGTGGGTACACACAGTAATAAATGTGTGCCCTTCACCATTGCTGACATCATCAGTGGTGATGGTCCCCTGTTTATGACCTGGGTATAAAATGTCTTCGCTCAGTCCCCTCCATCCTACTGCCATCATCCAGGTCCCCGGGTGACAATGCAATTGTTTACAGAGGGGGAATTTCAGCCTGATGTTATTTATATGGCTTGTAAAATGAAATAACCTTTGAGTCAC
>JBBJLR010000002.1:6662294-6681164 GCA_037577145.1 Brachypetersius gabonensis | reverse complement strand
TTTGTAGTTTGACATTTCTGGTGCAGCTAAATGTAATGTAAATGGGTCAATTATTTATTCATGTGGAGAAAATAGCAATGCTCTCACCTCTGACCCTTTGGGGTTTGTGGAACATGAGGATCTGTTTTGGGCCCATACGAGAAAGAATAATGAACGCTGATAACTATGCAAATACATAACATGAGTAAATACCATAGCCCTGTGTGAAAGCCTGCGGGCAAATGAAATCAGAAGCAAACAGAGCAATTCATTCGGCTTATCAGTGCAACAGGACATCAGTAAGGAGTGCAAAGCCAAATAGAACTATGTTACTAAAGTTGATTAAATGTCTTTTTCCTTTTTTAATTCACATTCATGAGTATGAATCCTGGTGTGGTACGGCAGCAGCTCTGTAGCAGACAAAAAGGCCTTACAGAGAATCATAAAGACTGCACATCATAAACTTACAGCTACCTTCCTTAGATGGCATCTACACCTCCCATTGTCTGCAAAAGACACACAGCATCTTCAAAGACCCATCCCATCCTGCCTATCATCTGTCTGAACTGATGCCCTCTGGTAAACGCTACAGGTCCATCAAAACACGCACCACAATTACCACATCGAACACTGGACTTAAAGCACACCCATTAAATACAACACCCTATTAACATAAAGCATTATTTTGCACTATTTTTCAGTTTAAGCCCACCATGGGTTATATGGACTCTACCTTACTACTTATTATCTGCTATTACATATTTTGTCTTCAATGAAACCCGGTTCTTGAGTGCACTGAATTTTGTATGTTCTACAATGACAATAAAGAAATCTGAAATCTGAATCTGAAATCTGAACATGACTTTTGAGAGGTCTGATCGTGTGCATCATTATTTGCACTCTTGTTTAAAAGTTCATGGAAAATGTCTTTGTGGTTAAAAAATCAGTTCTTAGTCCTAGGTCCTCTCTCTTTTAGGCTCATTTCAGCTCACTTCACAGGTTTTAAATGAGGGTTACTTCAGAGGATTGGGATGATCATGTTAAAAGCTTTGTGTTGAAGTTACTGAGCAAGGTACCAGAGAACATTGTTAAAATATACAATGCCTTTTATTCTAGCAAGGTTTTTAGTGCCCTTGGAGAAAAAATAGCTACAAAACATCACTGTCTAATGAAAACATGGGCTGCCAAACTTCTATTTATGTTTCATCTGAACAGAGATCTCAGTGGCTGTTAATGTTTCAACTGTGAATTGTGATTATGTCTAAGCAGCCCACATTCTACATTATTCTACATATTTTATTTTTTGTCCCTGATATCAATTAATAATGTTGGTGTTTATATGTACCAAAAAAGTCATTTCATTTTAAAATGACCAATTTCTCTTTTTATATTTTAGACTTAAAAGTCTTGTTACTGTTCTCATAATACTGACAAATGACCACTGCTCTGACTGATCTTGAGTCTCGGCATACTAGTTTGGTTGCGTGTGGTGGAGGAATACGCAGTGGCTTAGTTGTGTTGTTATAGTCTTAAACCTGTGTTAACCTGTGCTAGGGTGTCTTTCAACTAAGACTGAAATTCGGGTTCCATCACTGTCGAAGGAACGGATCTGTGTCGCAACTCGAAAACCCTCTGTAATAGATTGCTGCATTTGTGTTTGCAGCTTAATGTTCTAATGCTGTGTTTGAATTATGATATAATATCTAGGGACCAGTCTTGACAGATCCCAGCTTTATACTTGTGGAATGGTTAAGATTATTAGTCTGCCAAGTTTACAGTTAGAACTACACATGGTGCATTTTGACTTGTCTGCAAATGCTTGAAGCTCCTGCTGAATGATCCTTTTTCTAACATTGCTTACGCATTGATTCATTCATACTATGTAGCGCTTATCCTTAACCACAGTCATGAGGGGTGTTAGAGCCTATCCCTGTGGCCATAGAGTGACTAGTAGAAAACACCTTGCACAGGTCACCAGGTCATCTCGGCTCAGACACACAGACAAACACATTTGCACCTGGGGGGGCTTAACATCAGAACTTTTGTCTGTTTCCACATGTGTTTGGACCGTGAAGGAAACCATAGTACCCAGGGGAAATAGAAAAGACCACAGAGAAATGACCTTCAGCTGCCTCAGCTAGGAATCGAGCCCAGAACTTTCTTGCTCTGAGGCAACAGTACTAGCCACTGTGCCACCTGGCTGAAATAGCGAAATTCACAATTTGAAAGGCATGTCCTCATACTTTTGTCCATGAAGTTTATATATGCTCATCCAAAATATATTACAACTTGAGCTGTGGCTGTGCTTTTGCAGCATATGTTGTATAATGAACATAACTTGCAGAAAGACAGTTCCCCTTATGAAACATCTTGATGGTTATTTAACCCTCCCAAGTCAAATTAAATCAAATTCAGCTCCTTTCATAAATGTGTTTCAAGGACTTTATACATAATGCTCCATGTTGTTTTATTAAATTTATTTGAAGTATTATTTTCAGCTTGAGGGACAGCTGTCTTGTCCACTCTTCTGTGAACAAGCCATACATGCTCTCAGCCTGTGACCACCTATCAGTCAGCCTGAAGCCTGTAAGATGGAAACGATCAGGAGCTGTATTGATCTTTCTCAGACTCTGATCAGGCGTTATTGATCTATTTCAAGGGAAACAAAAGTGAAGGAAAGATTCAAGTAGACTCCTGAACACCCCAAATTAAAAAACATGGAGTGAGTCCCTTAACTTTTTCCTGTACCGACAACCACTTTAGCTTCCGATTCCCTGCAACGTCTTTTTCTTTCTCATTTTTTTTTCTCAGATAAGCTATTAATCCCCCACTGATTCTATCAGAGCAAAATCAACTCATTTTATATGAGCTTGATCCTTTGTGAACTCTATAAGTGCCCCATAGAGTCTGAGAGACCGGTGGAGCTTCAAACTCCATTAGATTATAGCAAAGCTGAAGGCTGCATTTATGGGATGCATCAAATATATCGTATCTATTTCTAGAGACAAAATCAATACAATAAATCTCCTAGTTGAAAACACAGGGCCCTAGATATTCAATGAAGGTATATACTATTCTCTACAGATTAGGGACTAGTGCCTGACGTCTGGCTTTTTGCTTTCTAATTTTTAGAAATACCCAGTAACCATAGCACAAACATGTCATTTATACACTGTCATGAGTTTTCATGATACATTATATCAATCAGTGTCATATTACTATTTTTGGTAATACATGACTGATGCCACAACATTTGATATCAAACTGTTATGAAATGCCACTTGATAATTGCAATGATAACAATTCATTACAATTTAAGATAACATGAAAGTTTATGTAGAGGGGTTCAAGGAAATTGTTGCAAAAGCTTTGAAAAGCTTCTTTATCCTTCATATACAAAACTGGTTCTTTATCTATTTCTAAAAATGACCTTTAGGTGTTTTTTCTGTGGAATCAATTTAAAGAACTGCTCCTGGAATTGTAGTTTTTACACGTGCACCATGATAATTTACACTGAATTTCTTTTTGTATTTCACATACCATTTGGCATGTGATGGGAATGGCATTTTCTGTTTAAAGTTTAATAAGTATGTACATCCATTTTCACAGTTAACCATGTAGAACCCAAACTCACACAGCTTATCTGAAGGTGCTGGTACAAGCGATGAGTGTATTTGAATCGAAATAGTTCATAACTGCTAAACATCTTTCTTAATAAGGTTGAAGATTATATTTTTTGAGATAGAAGACAAATTGAACTCTCATTAGCTAATGAGAGACTTTCAACCTAATCGAATAAAGATTTACTGTAATAGATGGGGTGAGTCGTAATCAGAAAAAATGAGACAAAAGAAGCCTACAATAATAAATAATTAGCTTAATTTACAGCATAAAAGTGGCATATTTGGCTTGCCACAGATAGCGAACACAATGAGCTAATCATTCACTGTTAGACAAAGATGCACTATGAAGACTGCAGAGGATTATAATAAATGATCCCAAGGCCGGATGAATCTCTGGTATTTCAGAGAAGTTCAATAACATGGCAGATTAATTCATTTCCCTCTATTGATTGGGTGTTCTTCTAATGACAGTTTCTTCTTTGTAGTCACGGCAACTTCTGCCAGTAGTTTGCTGGTGCATTTGTGCATTTGTAAGTTATTCATATGTTTTAGTAAAAAAGTTCAGTAACACTATCATATATTATGCCCTTGTCTTATTAAGATACATTAAAGTAGCTAATAATTACCTACTGAATAATTGCATTATTAAGCAATAAATAATGGGATGAAAGCATTTTCCAATACACAGTTATTCTTTTGTTATACATCATAATACCTTGCTCTGTAACTTAGGTGTTAACAAGCCACTAGGCGGTAATACATTTTTAGTCTGTAGCTAGTTTTACAGTACCATAGTTCCTACTTGTTATTGTTTAATAAAGCAGTGATAAGCCGCCAGTCAACCAGAAGATGCTATTTATGATTACAGTATGCTATGCAATATAGTTACTATAAAACATTTTAATAGTAGCATTGTCAAATTAACAAGTTATAACACACTAATAAATATATTTCTTTTAACACTGTTAAAACATTTTCCTTCTTTACTCTTCAGTGTCTCTATAATGGTTGAAACCCAGCTGCTCTTTCACTGTTGACTCTGTGAGACTACATGGGAGGCTATGACTGCTTGTAGGTGGGAAATTCCTCTTTTGGAAGAGGACGATTTCCAGCTCTACCTTGTGAAATATTTTATCACCAAAGTACATTATGTATCATTTAAAGGCAAAAAAAAACACAGCTTATGGCAGCAGCTTCAATACTTTGACAAGCTGACTTGGACAGCACTTGTGGAAGAACTATGAATAAATCAATGAGCAACAAATGAACAACAGCAACAAACAAACGGAGAGCTACAAGTACCCTCAAGAGTCTCCATTATTATCTGAATCCACAACTTGTATGAACAAGAGCGAGACTCAGTGTTTCACTTTTAAATGATACTTGATGTACTTTGGGGATAAAATAATTTACCAGGTAGATCAAGCATCATTTAAAAGTAAAACTCACTGTGAACTGGAGGAGCATCAATAAGGAACAAGCTGAACTGGAAAGCCCTTGTAGAAGAGCTATGGACAAATCAATGAGCAGCAAACCAACAAAAGCAACAAGTGGCAAGGTACAAGCACCCCCGAGAGTCTCCATGATCTCTGTATGAATAATAGCAAGACACAGTTCCTGTTGTACTCTCTTTGGAACCTGATAACTGCATTCACCTTATTTTCATGTACAGTCTGTGCTCATGTTCACCTGAACACTGAATTCAGTTTACTTACTGAAAGTAATAAATACATTACCATTACACTGATTTTGTCCACTTCTAAGACTGCATGCAAAACAATTTGTGAATAATTTTTTAACAGTTTGACTGCCTTAATTACTGGCTATAAACTATGTGGTAAATGTAAAAGATTGTCTACACTTTTCTCTTTCTCAGACTAATAACCTCTGTGGTAACTTTGCCCAAGCACGCATGTTTTTTTTCTGGTTCCATTATCTGTCTCTTGCCTGGCTATGGCCTGCTAGCTCTCTGATGATTAGTCTCTGCAGGGAAAGTCCAGCTCATATGACATCTCCCAACCAGGAGGCTGCCCCATAACATCATACTCCAGCTCCCTATTACTGCCACACTGCCACACATCTTCCCTAATGTCAGCCCCCAACCCTTTCCTCTCACACACTGGCATATAAGCAAGAAAAAAAAAAACGTTCCCCATAAAACTCATCAAATATAACAATGGAACAAGATGTTTTTGTGATCCATTGTCCGAATAATGTAAGAGCATCCATTAGACAACCCCTGCAGAGCTTCTGAGAAAGCTCGTGACCATTCTTTTCCCCTTTTTACTCTCCCCTCCTCTATTGATCTCCCTCCGCACTGACCCCATGGGCAGCTTCAGCAGCCTCTCAGATGTGGAGCGTTTGGTTCAAGAGAACAACATGCACCTTGCTATGAGGACTCTCAGTACACAGAACTGTTCGTCTGGAAATCGCTCCATGGCTAAGAGCTGTAGATATTTCCTTTTTTTTTCAATGTCACTCCTTCTTTCTTCTTTTCCTACAACACCTCAAATCACTTGGATTGTCTGGAAGAATTCTAATGGTTCTAATGAGTCCTGACATCCGACACCCTTATTCAAATGATGGAAGTTGCTCTCACAATTATGGTAAATAAATTGCCCAGACTTGGCACATGGTTTTAATGTCTCCCCATCCCTTTAAGTCACGTCTAGAGAACACTGTCTGCTTTTAATGTTTTAGTAGTATAAAATAAGCATAGTAATTAGTTTAAAATAATGACCGCAGACTTGACAAGCTTATAAATAATGCATTTCCTGTTTTATGGAGACTACTACCAGGCCTTTTAGCATTCAGGGATAAAAGGACAAACAAACAAGAAGTCTTTGTAAATGAATAGTTTATAAGATCATCAGGAGGACCAGGTAAACCAAGTGTAAACCAAGTCTATTTGTGGTTTTAGAGCTGCTCTTGTGTGCTCTCGAGCTGATGGGTACTAGTCAGTGACTAAACATCAGATCGCAATCAATGGACTTTTACTGAGATCTGCCGACAGATCATGTTCTCACAGCGGATGCGGGCGTATTTCACAGCAGCGCTGCACTCCAGCAGTCAGGAACTGCAGACTGAATAGAACATGTTTCTGCTAAAATCATTGAGACTCCTGATGGTCTCATTTTCCCATTACCCAATAATAAACTTAATGGTGCACTTATTGCTACTATATCTTTATTTTATCCCATGATCTAAAAATCCGATCTCCTTATTATGCCTGAAATCGTACATCAAGTATAAATAAGCTTTAGGCTCTTAAATGGATCTTTAATGCGAAGGATTGCTTTGCTGCGTCATCGTTTGGTCTCATGTTACACCAGACCAGATATTTCACAAAATTTTCTCTGAAAGCCTTGCACATATATAAAACTCCCCACTCCCCATTCCCCTTTCTTCTTTCGTCTCTTTTATTTGCCCTTGTTCCCTTCATCTCCTCTGTCCCCTGCACAATCATTGATATTCTGAGAAAAAGCCCCTTGAGAAAAGTATAAAATGTATTTTCTGTAATTCAATCTGGAATTATGGGGATACCGTTTTCAATCTTATTTGTGCACAAACTAATAACATTGGCTCTTGCTGGAAACCAATCTCTTGCTTGCAAAGTGGAAAATACTGCCTTTGAGAGAATCCATCAGTGTGTACAAGTGATTGCATGTGCCTGTGTGTGTGTGTGTGTGTGTGTGTGTGTGTGTGTGAGTGTGTGTGTGTATGAAGTGACAGAACAGTGTGTATGGTGAATCCACACTCTCTTCAGCCACAGCTCTGCGGTATAGACTCCACGGGGTCTGCTGCAAGCATGGAGGCTTAGAGTGTTTATTTATGTGTGTAAAGCTGTACAGTGTTGTGTTGAGCTGCATTAACCCATGCGGTGTTGTGAAGCATTCTGTGGTGTTACCCATCACAGGATTGTTCGGTTTCTCTGATTTTGATTAATGACAACTAGCAAAGGTTAGAAAAGTGATTACACACCAGCTGCTGCTGTTTTTGTCTGCTCTTCTCCAGCAGAGCTCCGCACTGGTCTGCCAAAATTCAAGTAAAACTTTAGTTCAGAAAGAAAGTGTGAAAGAGAGGGGTGGGATGATACAGGAAGTCATACCAGTAGAAGTAGGGCAGAGTGTGTTTGGTTATGGATAAGCAAGATTTATCATTTTTATACAAAACATTTTATACAAAAATATTTGGAGTACTCTTGATGATGTTATGTAGATGCTCACCTTGACTTTAACTTGCAACTAAATATCTATTAAATGCATTTAATCTGTCCAGCCTTTCGCTCTATGAGCACTGAGACAGGCACCTGTGTCCAGGTGAGGATATGTGGTTCCGATAATGAATGGATAAACATCTGAACATTAAACTGAGTGGAATGGATTCTGTTATATCTAACCTTAAACGTAATCCTCACCCGAACCCCAACTTAACTTCAAACCACAACCTAAATTAGCCTAAGACAAGTCAAAATTACCAGCATAGTTTCACCAGACAGTTTGTTAACAAAGAGTTAAAGTATTCATTTCCATTCTAAATTAAGTTAAACTATAAAACAAAGTGTGACCAATCCTTTTTGAACAACCCATTGGAAATCAGCTAAAAAGTTTTACAACTTACCCCATAGATGAAATGATGGGCTTTCCATTGTGCCCATGACATACACTGTATGGACAAAAGTATTGGGCCACCTGACCATTATACCAACAGGCACTTTAATGACACTGCATTAAAAATCATAGACTTTAATCTGAAGTTGGTCCTGCTGTGAAATGCATTTTTATGTATATGGCTTTTGAATGAATCTGTGAAGGGAAAAATGTTTTAAATGTAGGCTGTTGTGCATAACGTAATACATTAATGCCAATAATTAAAGCTAATACATTTATATATCTGCAGCAGTGTAGGCAAGAAGTGTGCTGAGGTTCTGTGAGCAGGTGGCAGGGATCAAACATTGAAAACACAAACTAGAGTATAGCCTGCCGAACTATACCACCCCCCCCCCCCTTTAATCAAAATATTTTCTTATAATTACTCCAAGCTACCATTAACCTTAATCCATTGTGTTACTAGTTCTAATAAAAAGCTTTTCAGATGAAATAACTGCCACTAAAACAAGATTCTTATTGGAAAACCTTGACTGTCATAGTAACTCATAGGCAAGAATATGTGATTAAACATGTAAGCATACAGCCCGCTGTTCAGCCTGCTGTAAGATATATCATAAAATTCTAAAAATCAATAGAACTGGAAAGCAAAGCCTTTAGTATGCATTCAAGAGTTCCATAAATGTACTTAATTTCTTCTTTTTAACTAACTCCAAGGTTTTAACTAACCAACCAAGGCTAAAAGAAACTAGAAAACCAAATGTGAACTATGTGTCCATGCTTGGCCATCCACTCTTCACATGTGTAGCGGAGACTGAAGCCCAGGTTTGAAAACTACCTTTGATGTGTGTTTTCTACTATATAACAGCTGTTATGTAACAAAAACTCATTGTTGTTACAAATTGACACACAGCATTTTAAAATACTCCATTCATAAATTGTACGCTTTCACCTGAAGACAATAATATCACTGAAAACATTAAATACATTCTGATTAAGCTTATTTTGTTCTCTCATAAAGCTACAGAAAACTGCATTTTAAATGGGAAAAATAAAATCTTTCTTCAAGGTTAGTAATATGAATAAGACGAATGTAATCGATCACAATTAATTACACAATGTAATGACAGTTCCCAGTTGTTACAATTCCCAATAGAGTGATTAGAATAATGCAAAATACAAACTAGTACTGACAAAATAACAGTTAAGCAGATGTCAAAACTCACAGATAATGTTGTTATTGGATTACCAAGCACATACCATGACTAGAAGCATAAATAAAATTGGTATAAAATTTTACCCAATGTTAGTTTGTGGTCCCTTCCTCCCTAATATCTTTCCACTCAATTGCACTTTTGTATAATGAGAAATAATAAGTGTTTTTTTCCCCTGAAGCATCTCAGTGTGGGGCCAACTTACAGGAGACTCCCACTTTGACATTCTCTGGAGCTAAATTCCTCTGAAAAGGTATCGTAATGAAGAAAGAAGTGAGGTATTTCATTAAACAAGCACAGTTGTTAATAAACTCATCAGCGGTGCTGCTTTTAGTGCAGCAGCATGACTAATGAATATCTCCATCAGTCTGCCTGCTCTCCCAAAAGTCCTTGTCGGAGGCAGCCTGGGTTTTAATGGGGTTTAATGGAGCTTTTCCATCCTCTGATGCTGTGGTCATTCTGTAGCAACAGGAAAGAGTGGTCAATTATGTTCGCACGTCTGAAAGCATCTTTCATTGTTTGACACGCTTGGCATTATTCAGCAAACTTACACCTATCACTTATTGGTGATGAGTGGATTTAGTACAGGATTCCAAGAGTGTAGATCTTAAACTGATGCAGAAAATTATACTAATTTTCTTAAACTAAAGCATAAATGTAAACTGAACGGGTCGGTTTCCCAGACAGGGATTAAGTCTAGTTTTGGACTACACTTTCCTTTTCAAAGGGAAATCTCTATTCACAGCACTACATAATCCTGGACTAGGCTTAATCCCTGTCTGGGAAACCGACCCTATAAGTCTTAAACTGATGCAGAAACTTAAACTGTGTAGGTCTTACACTACAGCTTTTCAAATCTTTAGGTTTTCATGGTGTCATATTGACTTTGTACATGATTTCAGTGCTTGTCCTGTACTTTACTGATTATCTTTTGTTGTCCTGTTCTAAGGTAAATGTCCTTTGTTGTTATCGATAACCAATTCAGTTCCTCATTGTACTGAATAGCAGCTTTTTGTTACACAACCACCTTTAGCCATTGTTTTTTAAATCTACCACCATTCTGTCACATATTGAGTACAAGGGTTAGACCATGTTTTTTCAAGTGAAGGGTAGTTTAACTGCTGCCAGTCAGCAGTGACAAGCCTAATAGAGCCTGATTCTGGCTGCTGCAGACTGATGATGGAGAGTATGGAGGCTTTGCACCGAGAGCTGTTTGTGTATCAATACTGCTGACAAACCCCATTCTCATGCTAATGCTTGGATCCATTTGGGCTCTTTAAAAGCACTTTGGATCGCTTGCCGGATGAATGCATCCTGCACGTAAATGAATGAGAAAATAAATAGCAAGAGTGGCACTTTTCCTATAGCTGTCATCCTAACCAAAAATAGAAAATTACCCGAGCCCCTTTCTCTACAAGTGCATTCACATTTTGAAAAAAGTAATTGGCAACTAGATCTGGTTGAACGTGTTGTACTGTCACTGGTTGTGTCCGAGAGCTGAAAGGGCAGCGGATGCCGTAAGTTGTCTTATGATAAGAAATATTTTATATTTTACACAGGGTGGGCATTTCCACAGCTTGAAAACATGAGGTGTGCCCAAAAGTATGTTCATTATGTAGAGCACTTTTCCTAGTGTTGTTTGGAGAAGCTTACAATCAATCAAATACATTCCAATAGGCAGAAAGCAGTCTACACTTTTAGTGAAAAAGACAGCATAGAGTACAAAAGTTAATCATTTTAAGACAATAGCAGAAGCCAATTTTGGTGCAATTTCTTTAAAGGTTCCTAGAAACAATAAACAGCAGATTCTGTGATAGGTCCAAGTAATAAAAACACAACACTACCACCATCCACCACCAAATATGATTAATAATAATAATAATAATGTATTTAATAAGAATAATGGTGATGATGATGCAAATAATAAAATAGCACACATAAAACAATCATTTAAGCAAGACTTGCTGCAGTTTTCTTTTAAAAATGCATCTTATTAAAGTTGTTTTACTTCATTCACCTGAGCTACTCACCTATAGCCGGGTTCTGGGGGCTGCTGGAGCCTATCCCGGGGGTTTTTGAGAAACACTCTGGACACCCAGTCCATCACAGGGTAGACACATAGACATTCTAAAGGTGTGTGTCTTTAGAATATGGGAGGGAACCAGAGTATCTGGCAAAAACTTACAAAGGCACAGGGAGAACATGCATTCAACATCCAGTGATTGTTGACTTTCTAAGTGAGCCGAAGGCAATAAAACATCTGCATGAAATAGATTTGAACCAAAGCAAGATGTATGAACATTGGTAGAACACTATTTGTGTGTCACTTTTCCTGTCTGAAATGTCAGAAAGAGTAAAGTTAAGGTGAACCACTGAAGCTAACACAACAAGCCAACCAAGAAAATCTCTGAAAAAACCCTCTTGTAAACTAGTGATGAATGCAAGGCGAGCCCCCACATCACAGCCAAGGTCCCACTGGAAGATTTAGCCATCACAGAAATAGTGATGCATTGGCCCCGTGTGCAGTGTTGTTGCACAAACAGCATCTAAATGGAAGGATTTACAATGAACTTTAATCTGTAAACACAGCAAAAAGTTTGAAATCACTAAAAGATGCAGCATGTAGATAAACCAGAAGCATGTTAAAATGTAATTCACTGGGACCGTTGCATTCATCAAATACATGAGAGAAAGATGGAGAAGCATTTCAGTCAACGAACACCTTGCCAGCTATTAGCCTTGGGGCTAAATCTATAATATTTGGCAGTCACTAAATGTTGTGAGGAAACAGGAATGAAAGGAAACTAATGGAAACTAATGTCACACAGTCAATTAGGAAACTGAAGGAGAAAATAGGTGGGATATTACAACCATGATCCTAAACCTACATCAAAACCAACCCTGGGCTACTTCAAGCAAGGTTCTGAAATAACACCCATAGAGATGAATATTACTGCAAGTTTATGATTAGATCGTAGACCTGCTGTACATGCAAAACAACATAGGCACATTTTTACTTATAAGCATTTTGCAAGAAAATGTGTCCTAAATAATGAAGAAAAAGACTATTTGGAAAGACAACAAGAAATATTTAGAAACTTTGTTTTCAGGGATTCATACTACGTTGAATTTAGTACTGACTGAAAGGGTGCCCAAATTTTTTTGCATGTGCCTGTGTTAAATGCAGAATATATATTCTACCAAAGAACTTTTCTTAGACATGTGAAAGACTTGCAACCTCCCTAAATCGATCCAGTATATCATGGTGGTGCTAGTTTTTTGGTGGTGCATTGATTTTCATTGCTTTGATTTCATTTAATTGGTTTTGTTGTCCACAGAAATTTTACTAATTAAAATATGAACAATATTCTTACATGTATAAGAAAATCCCTTTGTTCTGAAGCGATTTTATCGCATGCCACAACAGAGTTTGTGGTTACTACTGCAAAAATATAGGATGCGTAAAAGTGTGTGTATCTGTAGATATACTGCGAGCTATTTTTGAACTAAAACAGTTTCATTGTTCCAGTGTCTCTTAAACCAACTTTTCACTTTAGTCACATTATCTCTGGGTCCAGTGCTTATCCTAGACTGTGGTCATTAAAAGTGGTGGACCTCTCTGTGTGTGTTTTGACAGATGTGCAGGTCTCAGTGTGGTTCTGTGATTGATAGCTGAGCTGAGTACCCGGTGCCAGTCAAATGGTCACTGAGGTGTATGAGCAGGAGCACAAATAATCCTCCAAATAGGGACACAGATTGCAGCAGCACTGTAACTCCAGCTGTGTGGGATTGTTCTGGGGGGGGTGTTTTCGAAGCTGAAGTCATTAGTTGTTGCAGAGAGTGTACACTTGACTCACTCAGACGTACAGCATATATCTCTGGAGAGCTAGATCCAGATGACTGTGGGAAGAGGTCACCTTCAGAGAGCAGGTATTGATCTACCCGTGTCCCTATTTGCGCCACCAAGGTGAGCCTGGGACAAGGTCACTTTCCACTGGGACAACTATAGATTTTGGTGTGCTTTACTGGTAGGATACTTCACCAAGAGGTCTTCATTTCTCTAACAATAAATAAAAGTTGCTGGAGCTAGTTAGAATATCAATTTATACTGGACTACAGATGGAAGGGGTGAATTTAATCTTTAGGAAAGGATTTTTGGGGGCTCTTATATCAGAAAGCCATTTTTTAGAGAAGTAACATTTTTGATTCCCTCAAGAACATTTCCATGGTTGGTTCGTTTTTGTATACAAAATGAACCAATATATACTAATGTGATAACCAGTGTTGGGCAGTAATGCGTTACTTAGTACCCTACTGTAATTTTATTCTTTCTTTAGTAATGCAGTGTTTCTGTTATAATTTTAAAACTGATAATTCGATTACCGTTACATTTTCAAGTAACTTTATGTTACCACTGTGTTACCAATAAAATCAAGTGCTTTAACATCTGTATCGTAAAATAGAAATAATAATTCACAGTAACCTGTCAGCGGCCGGCAGATGTCTGTCTGACAGTCGAATGCGTGACGTCATCTATGGGAGACCTACATGCATGCGACACCAGCTCAAAACAAACCAAAGTGATCATGGAGAATGAGTTAGTATGCGTTCAGTAGCCAGAAATATAACTATTACTTTAAATGATCTCGGTTAAAGGCAAGAACATTATTGTGAGTTGTTGTGGGTTTGTAACACTTAATAAAGTGTGTTTGAACTGACTCGAGATTCTTTAGAGAGTGGGGAAATAACTAGTAATCTAACTAGTAATGTAACTAATCACATTAGTAATTTGATTGCTTTTAAAGGGAGTAATCAGTAATCACTAGTGTAATTACATTTTTAAAGTAACTTGCCCAACACTGGTGGTAACCTTATGAACCAAGTTTAAAGAACATTATCCAAATGTAAAATAATATAAACATATATCAAGGTTTTTAAAAGCCTGTTTTTGGAAATTTACTTCCTTGCCAAAAACCATTTAGGGATCTTTATTTCTTTTATTCCTGCCTAGACTGGTGTCTTTTGTTGATATATTCCTTCAAATTCTAAAAATACATCAAACTGAAAGTCATTCATGCTCATGGCTCATGCTCATGGCTGCCTTTTCTTAAGTCGCAATAGAACAAAAAATGCCGAATGAGATCCTGGATGACGTGGGATCAGCCCATCAGCAATGAGGCCGTGATTCATGATTACATTTAGAAGAGTAGTCTCCTGGGAATGCCACAGAGAAGACATCTTAATATTCATAATTCTGTTAGAACCAGGCAGAATAAATTCTTGAGGGCTCGTAGACACTGGGAGATTCATAAAAGCAATCGACAGATGGCACTGAAATCAAACCATTGCAGATGAAAACATCGATTCAGAAAAGTGCCGTCTGGCATGATCCCACAGACCCAAAACAGATAAATTCCAAGTGTAAAAGAAAAGTAGTAATTACAGAGCTGCTGCCTGTGGGGCAACTTGCAGCACATTTTATGAAAACAGGGCCTTTTCTATGTTGTGAAATGAGAAAATACAGAACATAAAATATTGAACACATCGTTCAAGAATCTTTCTATTTCCTGCTTCGTGTTCTTACAATAGTCTTTATTATTACTGTCCATATACTACAAAGGACAGGAATCGGCCCCAGTAATTCAAAATTCTGCTCACAACCGAGCGGTTAAATATATATTTTCTTTGGACAAATCCACCAAGTGTGCCCTTATCACTGTAGAGCATTGTGCCATTTATTTCTCTTTCTTGTCCAGCTCAGTCTGGATTGCGCTGACTTGGATCCACGGTTATCCTTTTGAGGCCGACATCCGGGAACCCTTTCAAAAAAGCCTTTGTTGTCTCCATTTGCAGAGACAGGGGGCTGACTTATGTGCCTCAGAAATTGCCCTGATGCACATCCTTCCAAAGAAAGTCAGGGCATGAAATAACATCTCACTCAGAGTTACAGACTCAGCACAGCATAAACTGTTGTTGTCAGAAGAAGTCTCATTCAGTCTTGCTCCCCTCAAACACACCAAGGCATTTTTCAGATGACACATGTGCTGCCAGTAGTGGCTGACATAGTCATTTGGCCTTGTGCTGCTCTATCTCTTTCTCTTGCTCTCTCGCTCCCTCTCTCTGTCTCTCTCACCCTTGGTGGTCAATACAGGTTTGGAGGTGGAGGATTAGGCTCTTGCGCTGTTGCGCGTGCGCACACACACACACACACACACACACACACACACACACACACACACACAAATGTATTTATTTAAATAGAAAATTTACCAGACATTTTGAGTGAAGTCTCTGCAATGCTTTAATGACCATGTGACTAAACCAATTAATGCAGATGCCTCTGATGAGTAGATCAGATCCAGCTAAGCTGTCTGAATAGCACTTGAAAAGGGTAAAAAACCCCATTTTTGTTCAAAGGCCTTAAAGTGGTCAGTGTCATCTAATTGCTCAATTTCAATAGTAACCAAGAAATGGAAATAGAATTGTCTTCTTAATTTTGATCACTTCACTTTTCTTGCATGTATGTATATGTAAAATCTAGGACATATTTTAGAGTTTTGGTCTCAGACAAGACTCAGATTTTGGCTCCCATTGTATAAAACTCAGGGAAAATGGAACGGGCGTCCACTCCCAAAGCAAAAAACGTTTAAACCATCCCACTGGTGAGTTCGTCATTACACACAGATTGTTAGTGGGGTCTTTTCACACAGTTATTGAGTTTTTATGTAAACTGTTTAAAGGCTACGTATCACAGAATTACCTGTGCAGTGTAAAACATTAGTAAATACATTAGTAACCAATGCATTTTTAGAAATACAAAGTCTACCTTGGAGAATAATCCAGGTTCTAATGTGAGGTACTAAGCATAATTTGAGTTAATGAGGCACTAAATACAGAATGCCTCATATCTGGCAAGATACGCACATAAACATGTATTCAAGTAATTATGAATCTGCATTTTATAACCCCCAATTAGTCCAGTGATAGAGATAACAGATGATGATTCGCCACAATACTGAGTGGGGGTGGGGTGGGGGGGTTTCTCATAACTGCTAATTTGCTTTAATTATTTCTCTCATCAGGTATGGTTCCAAGTGGAGAAGCAAAAACACTTCAAACATGAGCTCTCCAAGAAACTGACTAACAGGGACTCTGATATTGTGTTTTGAACTATTTGGAGATAGTTTGCATTGTCGTCTCACCTGCTTGGATTTACTGCATGGCCCAGTCCTTACAGCATTTAAGTCAATTTTACTAGGGCTAGTGGCTGATAAATCTTCTTAAAATGATTTTTAATCATGGGGTCATTCAATCCCATTTATTTCTCTCATGGTACAGAATCCAGAACCTGAATACAGAGTGCTGAACCACTGCCAGTTGTCCTTATTCATTAATTCATTTATCATTTGAGCCACTTAACCTTAACCATGGTCCCAGGGGTGCTGGAACCTGTCCCAGTCTTCAAAGGGTAAAAAGGCAGAGAAACACTCTTCTTATTTCTTCTTTAATCTATTTACTCACTGATCAGTTGCATTCTTCTATATGTACGTGAATATGTTGTTCTACCTTCACATCATTTACACATCAGAGCTATCAGTCTTAGTCATGTGACTATTTTCTTGCAGGTGCCACATCTCAATGAGGTGCCATCTTCTGCTGCATCTCAATGAACAATGCTGGATAATTAAAATATACTGAATCTCAGTTCTGAAAAATGTATTCAGCTTTATAGTGTGTAACATTCAGTCCTTCACATGGAAGACCAGAATGTGTTGCCTTGTTCAGACACAAGTATCAATACAAGTTCTACACAAGTTTAAATGGCTGTGGGTAAGAGCATGTGTTGAAAGACAAATCTGATGTTTACAGACAGTTTGAGCTTTCCCGTTCCAGTGATGTTCAATTGACTTTCTCTGAATGAAATGAATCAGACTGAAATGCAGTAAAACATAAATGACACAATTTCCTTTTATTAGCTGTATTTAATATACTAAAAAAACCTAAAAAGTGAAAAAAATGTGATGTGCTAAATGGTAGGTATATTAATTATTAATTATGTGGCACTTCACATAATTTGTGTTGTTAATTCGTGCTTATGTTCAACAACCACTCACTTCCAAAATGTCCATAAACAGTAAAGTTCATGTGAACAAGACAAGACAAGACCAAGAAAATCTTTGAAAAACCCACTTTTAAACTAGTCATGAACGCAAGGCGAGCCCCCAAATCACAGCCAAGATCCCACAGGAAGATTTAGCCGTCACAGAAACAGTGATGCTTTGGCCCCGTGTGTAGTGTTGTAGCACGCACAGCATCTAAATTGAGGAATTTACAATGAACTTTAACCTCATCTGTAATCTAATCACAGAAGTCTGAAATGACTAAAAGATGCAGCACATAAATAAACCAGAAGCATTTTACCTTTACAAGTGCTGTGCCCTGATTTTAATGTTTCATTCATTTGAATCAAAATACATGTTTGGAGAGAAAGAAGAAGGAACATTTCAGTGAATGGACACCGTGCCAACTATTAAAATAAACCGACACCAAAATCAACCTTGGACTACTACTGAAGTAATCTCCATCAAGATGAATTATTACTACAGTTTTATCATTTTCACGCTGTGCATGCGTAACATCCTATGCCCATTTCTGATTATGCAAGAAAAAGTATCCTAAGTAAGGAAAAACAGACTATTTGAAGACTAGCACAAGAAACTGAATTAAGTACTGACCGCAAAGTGCGCAAGTCACATTTTGGTGTGTGTGTTTTAAATGCAGAATATATATTCTACCAAAGAACTTTTCATAGACATCTGACAGAATCTCTGTAAGAACTGGTGCCTAAATCAACTCAGTATATCAGGGTGGCACAAATAACATTTAGACTTGTGTATAACGCAGGAGACTCTGACAGCACTGAGCAGCTCCCTCAGTGGCTGCTGCACCCACGGCGAGATCCCGCAGGTCTTTCCTTCCAACTGCTGTCAGACTCCACAACAAAGACCTTGCAGATGACCACACACGAACAAACAAGCTTACACACACACTTCCAATACACCATGACAGTTTCTTCTAGGTGAATTTTTACTTGGGTGCAATTTTTCTGATGCAATATTTTGGGTACTATTACTATTGGGCAAAATGTGCTATTTAAACTGTCAATGTTTGTCATTCCGTTGTGTACCTGTGTATGCGTGTGTGTGTGTGTGTGTGTGTGTGTGTGTGTGTGTATTCAAAGTGTTCTTATATTTATTTATATATCCACTCTATACATATATATATATATCACTGTGTACATACATACTTATCTAAGTTTATATACAGTTTACACACACATTCAATACACACACACTTAGATCCACTGAAAATGCCATTTCTCACACCATTCACACCACCTTGGCTCACCTGGACAATAAGAACTGCTATGCCAGACTGTTGTTTGTG
>JBBJLR010000002.1:6639983-6662194 GCA_037577145.1 Brachypetersius gabonensis | reverse complement strand
TATCTGTGAAGAGGGTGTTCAAGTAAGAATTTCATTGTACTCTGTACACATGACAATAAACTTCAACTTCAACTTCACATTTGTATTTTATCCTATTTTTATATGCCTAGATAGTAAAGCGCACATTTGTATTTGTACTTTATTCTATTCCATTGTTTTTTCATTTTTGATGCTCTTTGTTTCTGTACACTTTCTGCCATGACAATGGAAATTTCCCACTTTTAGCACCAATAAGTTTATCTTATCTTATCTTATAAAATTTCATTGAGTTTTTATGCTTTGCTTTGATTTCATTTCATTGGCTTTAATGGTATTATTACATGTATAAAATCAGTATTCACTGATTTGATTGCGGGAAAACATTCTTACATTCGCATGGACAAATACAGGATTCCAAACTCACAACACAGGTTTCTCTGCTTATGAATCGATCGTGCAAACCTGCATGACTTGGAAGATGAAATTAAACAGTGTCCTTCTCATTTTCTCTCAGTGCCTTGACTATGTGCTTGGCTGGTAATTCAATTAAAGTGTGTTTAAGGTGAACTTGAGCAGCTGTCAGTGCCGCTTTGCTTCGAGCGGAGTGAACATGCAAGTCTGCGCTGCCATCCCAGAGAGAAAAGGTGGGGAGGGGAGGGGCGGGTAATAGAGAATGAGACAGAGACTCACAGACGCTAGAACACCCACGTTCATTTTGACTGCCAGCAAATTTGACTGCAGCTCTCATCCTCCAGTGGGTTTGTCTGGCTGTGTTCTGCACCTAACCCAGTATGCTGTCTTACATGTAATGTATCTCCTGCCACCATCTTTCTGCTGTGCTGTGCTTGTTCTCTGTCAGAAGCTGTTAAGACATCATGATAATGCTGTAGGGTTGCTGAAGTCAGCTTTGTTTAGACATGACATATGAGATAACTGAACTGTTTCTCAGCGCATGCCTTTATCTGAATTGTCTTTTTTTAAGAAGTGTCCATTGCGGACATTTGTCTCTTGATTTGCTTCTACAAAACAAGGCTATGATTAAGGCTCTGAAAAGCACATTCTTAGAGACTGCTCATGCACCGTAGTAGAGTTGGAACTCAGTGCTGTAAATAACATAGTATGATCAGGACTAGTCATTTGCAAATGATAGGAAAACTAGATGACAAGTGGATGGATGCTTTCTTCCGCTCCACAGCAGTTGATTCATAAACTGAGCTCCGATATCAGTTCATTTTTGTATCACCTGACAATTTCATTACTCAGATTCCAGGCATTCCAATTTAAAATGTTTTTATACAACTCTGTTGAATAGGGCCCAATGTAATGGGTGGTTACACATCATTTACTCAAAAGATAAAAGAATGAATATCAGAACATTTGAGTTGTTTATTTTATTAGTTTATTTATTTATTAAAAAGGGACAGAGTCATGAAATGCACCAGATTTAGCCACCAGGCCAATTTATATCAGCGGTCCCTGGCATGTTGATGTTATTTGAAAACAATTCACATAAAATACATTATACAACTAATTCTTAAAGCAATGAATGTATAACTTGCTGAATCCAAAGGGAATGGACCACATAGACCAAAAACATTTTGATCTTAAAATCTCCATCAGGAGGCGAATGGAAGTTTTTTATATGATGATCACAGATGAAGTCTGTCACACCAGAGATGCTAGTTAATGAACAACATAAATATGTACAATGAATGTAATTTTATTTATCCACATCAGTTGAACACAGCAGCTGTCTTTTTTACATTGATGTTGCGGTGCGTATTATAACCGCTATTGTGTAAAGGGTACAAAATGGAAAGTTAGGAGATATGAGTACGTTTCAAAATGTTAACCTTTCATAAAACTTCATAAAATTTGCCATGCATCACATACTAGTGAAGTGCAAAATGTTTGCATTGATGTTAGTCAAGTGGTGCAACTCCACAAATGAATTGTAATTAACTATGCACCGCCTAGGGACCTAATTGCTATTCAGATTTCATCATTTTTGTCAAAACTGTTATAAACCATTGCCCAAAAAGTACTTTGTTACCCTAATTTGGTAACACTAGTCTGAAGGGAAACATCTATACAGGGACACAAACCTCTGTACCAGCTATGTGGTCAATGTTTATTGGTGACGTATAGGATATCAACAACCATCAAAAACTATACAATTATAAACAATAGAACTGTTCCAAAATGATCAACATTTTTATATGAACTTACATTAAATGTAAACAATATAACCTTCTCCTCAAAAGTTTTTTGGACAGTGACAATATAAAATGACGTAACAAAAAACAACATATAAGCCATCAGTTCTTCACTGTTGTTAGTACTGCAAAAACATCCATTTAAAGGCGGTGCAGAAACTATAGTTTGCAGAACTGGTTAAATGTCCTCTAAATTGATTCAAGTGGGCCATTTTCAGATCATTCTTAAGCTCTCCCACTGACTGAACCAATCAAATGATTAGGGAAGCATGGGCCACAGCTGTCAACTTTAAATGGCCAGCTTACATAATTTCCATTCACAGCTTCAAGAGCTAATGTCCATAGTCCCCCAGCCATTCAGTTTCTAGCTCGTTTATAATATTCTCAAATGATTTGCTGTTTTATTGTACATCTTAATGGGCTGCCATTTTGGTGCACTCAGCAAATGTGCCAACCAACTGGCTTATTCTTTCTTTCCTTCTCACCGCTCTCTCTCTGCCTGACATCCAGGTCTGAGTGTGGAGCAGATGATATACACATAATAAGCACAATATATATTTTTCAGAAACTATCTTAACTATCTGTTAAAGAAAGATTTTAGCTGCTAAGCTATTTGAACATTTGAGCATCACTTAGCTTATTATTTAGCAGCTAAATTAGAAAATAAATGTAATTCTAGATAAGAGATCAGACTTTGTCAAAAACTTAATCATGTAACTCAATTTCATGTAAAAAATTAAAAAAAACCAATCAAACAAAAACAGGATGTAACAGAAGAAAAATTTTAAACAAAGTATCTTATCTTATCTTATCTTATCTTATCTTATCGTATCTTATCTTATCTTATCTTATAGATTCTAGATTTTGTTGGCAGAAACAAAGCCTAGGATCTTCATTGTAATGACTTGATAATAAGCATCAAGCTTTTTAACTAAATTATAAGAATGGAGTTTAAGGAGTTAATGAGCTCATTTGTTAGGGCACATTTACACCAAAGCATTCAGGACCATAATTCTGGTGTGTTCAAAATGTTCACGTTACAAGATTATGAAAGTTAAAATAAAGATTTTATTTTACAGTATTTAGTTGTTTTGAAATTTTGAAACACTGTAAATTACAGGTATTTTGATAAAAAATAAAATACTTAATGTCTCAGTGTGGTGCAGTAGGTAGCACTGTTACCTCACTCCTACAAGGTTGGGGGTTTGAATCCGGTTCCTGGCACTGTGTGTGTGGAGTTTGCATGTTCTCCTCGTGGTGGCATGGATCTCCTCTGGGGTCTCCAGTTTCTCCCACAGGCCACTGACATGTGCGTCAGGTGGATTGGGGGGTCTAAATTGACCCTAGTTGTGAGTGTGTGAGTGAATGGTGTGTAGGCCCTGCAATGGCCTGGTACCCTGCCTATGCTGAATCCCTGCCTTGTGCCTGTAGATCCCTGGATAGTCTCTGGCTATCCACAACCCTAGTAGAGATTAAGCAGTTACAATGAGTGAGTGTATAAAATAAAACAGATGTAATGTTTTGTTTAGTTTTTTTTTTTTACTTTTTAAACCTTATCCGTTGTGTCTGGTGGCGATACTGTGAAATGTGGAGGAGAACAAAGGACATAGCTGCAAGGTCCCACGATGATGAAAAAAGAAACAGTGAAACCCGTACTGGAGTCCGGAACAGACTGAGAAAGCAAGCCCATCACCCCCTACTGCTCAGCATTCTGCTCATAACCATTCAGTCTCTGAACAACAAACTGTGCGATCTCAGCGCAACATTCTGTGTTTTACAGAAACATGAGCCCCCTTTGAGCCACACTGTGTCTCCTATGCTCCTCATGGACAGAACGGTACAGGCTATCAAATCTAAAGGTGTTTCACTGTAAACACCAGGCATCGGCGAGTTTGAGGATATAGTTGTTAGTTTTGTTAGCATGAGTGCTAATGACATTATTCCTATGGCAACAGTAAAGACTTTTGCCAACCAGAACCGTGGGTGGATAAAACCAGTGGCGAGACAGTGATAATGCAGAACTCACTGCCAATGAAATGAACGCTTATAAAGCTTACAAAGTCCCTTGCTGTCTTCAAGCATTGTCTGAAGACCCACCTCTTCAAGAAGCACTTTGGTGACTAACTATGCCTCTCGTTTTTGATTTCTCAAAATCCCCATCCCTTCCTTACGCTTGTCTTAACTTCTGACTTTTCCTTAACTGATGTTGTTTAGGTGTACCTAGTGTGTGCAGTCATTTGGTTGAATTGTGGACATTGATTTAAATATAGCTTTACAGATTTAAGGAACAGATACGGACTACTTGAGCACTGATGTACATCGCTCTGGATAAGAGCGTCAGTTAAATGCCGTAAATGTAAATGTGTCATATGGGTTACAGCACATGGTAAAGAACACAAAACATCGGTTTTCTGGGAATGAGTGGAGTGATTTTTCCATGGACTTTAAAAGCAAATCCACCATGGCTGCAAGCGCCTACTCTGCTTTCGCTAACAAATTTAACACTGTCTATGCTCAGTTTGAAGGTAATCTTCTTAACACTAATCTAGCTGCATTGCTAGTGGCAGGCACAGCTTGCTAACTGAACACCGTGATAGCTTTACAGAGTGTGAAGTGCGTATGGCCCTGCAGTGACTCACCACCAGGGCTGTGTAACATCTCTGGATACCTGCTGTGCTGCTGCACCGACCAGCTGACTGGAATCTACACCTTCATTTTCAGTGAGTCTCTGTAGTAGTCTGTGGTGCCCATGTGCACATCTGTCCCAGTATCAATGAACAATAAGCCACAAATAGACTGGAACAAGATTACTTAAAGATTACTGGTCTGTAGTAATGAAGGCTTACTAAAGACCACATCACAGAATTCATCCGCTGCTCCACAAACCTATTCCAGGTCACCACCTGTTTACCAACTGCAGCTTTCAACACAATAATCCCTCATAGACTGTTTACCAGCTCCATCATCAAATTTGCATATGACACAGTAGTGCTGGGCCTCCAACAACGATGAGACGTGAAGAACCTGAATTTGTGAGAATCAGGAGAACAACCTCCAACTGAATGCCTGCAAAACCTAGAAGACTTCAGTAGGAGACACTAGCAGTCCTACACACCCCCAACATCCCCAGGCCTGCAGTGGAGAGGGTGAGCAGCTTCAGTTACCTGGGTGTAACTTAACACATTCAAGCCCAGTCCAAAAAGGCTAGGCAGCGTTTTTACCATCTGAGATATCTGAGGAAGTTTCAGATCTCTCCAGTGATCCTAAATACTTTTTACTCTGGTGCAGTAGAAAGTGTTCTGACTCAGTACGTCTCCTCCTGGTTTGGGAATGGCTCTGTTGAGAACATTAAGGAATTACAGAGAGTGATTGAGGCAGGGGAAGCCTGCACCAGATCAGCTCTACCGTCATCATCAGAGACTTGTCTCACCCCAGTAACTGTCTTTTTGACCTACTGAAATAAGGTAGATGTTTCAGGAGTATAATGGTCATAACAGAGTGGCACATTCCTTAACAAAGACATATCATCACAACTTCAAACTATTCATTATAATGCTAATTGTAGTCCTCACTGTATCTAACCTGCCATCTGTTATTTAAGTTTTTATAAAAGCAACTAACACACTGCACTTTACAGTCTATTCTGTACATTTGCTCACTTCATGTATGTTTACACTTGTAAAGGTTTGTTTTTACTTATTTACACGTGTCATTTTTTAGGGGGAAAAATTTTATCACTTAGTTTTAGACCTTAACTGTCATATAGATATTTCAGGGACATATTTCACTACACGTTGTACTGTGTATGTTAAAACATCTTGAATCTTTAATATAATGTTTCAAGCTGTGCTGAAATATTTGCAAGAATAAAATATTGCAGCATAAGCTTTCTTTTCTTGTTGCTGTTCATTAGAACGCTGGGAAATGGGGGGCATGCATTGCAAACGTGTGCCGCTACAAGATACACTACTACAATGCCCCACTCTTTTCCTTATGGTGACAATTGATGAGCATTATTCATCATAATGGATGCAGATTTTGGTCCTCCTTTCCATGGGCAACCTGCCACAGGTCAGTGAGGTTTTGTCTGAATGAGCCAGATTCCTTTTATCTGGTCAGCAGAGAATACAACGACTCTCTACAAAATCTGAATAGGCTCATTCAGAGATGCAATTCTGCCACCACAATGGACCACTCTCGCATTTTTATTTTGCTCTTTTGAATCATTCAAATGTGAGTTTGGAAAATGACGGTGAGCGTAGAGGACGATCATGGAGCAGACTGCTCAAAATGGAGCCATGCAAGAGTGGGGTGAAGAGCGGTGAGAGAGGGAGGGGAGAGGGAAAAGGAGCTGGAGAGAAGAAGGGGTACAGGGAGAAAGAGAGAGGTGAAAAAGTGTGAGATTAGATCTGCTGTTTAACTGTGCAAGAGAAACTGCTCAGGCTTCATTATGCCTGAAGCTGTAAATCCGTTGAGGGAGTTAATTCAGGCTGAAACACAGTATAAAAGCATCATTTACAACAAGCCCTAACATCAGCTGCCATGGGCTGATGTAGCCCACATGGTTTAGGAATTTCTGAAGAAGAGCCGCTGACTGAAAGACAAACACAGTAACAAAGGACGAACTGAATCTGCAGTCAGAGCACAATCCACCACTTTTGCTCTTGAGCACGAAGGCAAAGCTACAAATAATTTACAGGAAGAAGACCATGTGTGTATCTGACCCTCTGAATGAAGCAGAGGAGATTTTATTAGTGTATTTCATGCCTCACTGATTAGATTCCATTAACTGATTAAGGCTCGATATTGCCCCGTTTTGGGACAGTTCTTTTACTGAACAGAAACAGCTGCGAAGTAATACTTTTAAATGGTTGGGTGATTTTCATTCATGATTAAGCAGCACATCAGTTCTCTCTATATTATTTCTTATGTGTACCTGTTCAGTGCTTGATATGATAAATTCAAGAGTATGACACGCCCCTGAAAAGAACCCTGACACCTTAAAATGGTAGAAATACCTTAAACTACTCGGTCAGGATTTTTGTTATGCTGTGGGTTGTGACATCAGATCATTGGACAGTAACTGACAATATTGTGGAGCATTGAGTACAAAAACAAATCTCCATTATCATTTTTTCTGAGACTTGTACATCAATTTTCATCCAAGATGCTTTTAGAGAGGTGCACTTATTGTAAGTTGAAGGAGAAACTCCTTTTAAACTTGATCCCTATGGCATAATGCAGAAAGTTTAGTTTCTAATGTTTGTGAAACATTTCTAGAAGTACTTTGTTGAATAGTACAGTGTCTAGAACCTTAACAGAACAGTGGCTATATTTCAGCTGCAAAGAAGAGTCAAATAGTCTTGTATAGCCACAAGTTTGCTTGGGCAATGCATTTCAAATGTTTATAGATAAATTGATGATGAATTAGGTCATCACATTATGTGCCCTTTTACACTGCAAGAAAACAGGACCATGGGGGCAGCTGGTAGCCTAGTGGTTACACCGTTCGTCCTGCTATTAGGAACTCGTGGATTCACGACTAGCATGTGGATTCACATGACTACCACATGAAGTGAAATCAAGATAAGAAAGCTTTATACATATACCCTGGCTGTCCTGGTTTAGCTCTGTTTCTCCACAGGTAATTTCCCCACTTTTTTCCTTTTTCCTATTCCCAAGATAAGCTATGGAGCTGAATTATATATTGAGTATATAAAATTCATACCTCAAATCACTGCATTCATGTATGTTTTTGTTTATTTTCAATTTCTGGTGCTAATGGTTATTTTGTAACAGATATACTTTGTATCATATAACATTCTTCATGTACAATGCTCTGCTAATTGTAAATGAGAAACATGGTTATCATTGTACTATGCAGATACTCCACCATCTTACACCATCTTATACCAATTCAGTGACAATATCAGCAATAATATGAAAATAATCAGCAGCAAAACCTAATCTTGGAACGCTTCAGATTATTAATGGTGGTCCATTTCCTTAAAATTATCGCCAGATGAATGAAGTAAGAAATGCAAAATCTGCCCAGGCTCTAACCTTAGCTATTGATCTCTGTTAACTATTCATATGAGCCAGTTGGTGTTAATTCTTTTTTCGTAAAGATCTATACGCTCTACTGGCACAATGTGTAGCATATTTGACTTAGAAAGTGCATGGCCCATAAACATGGTCTTCAAAAACTACACCTCAGCACCCCTCGGATGGTCTGTTTTCACCCCAAACTCACAATGGATGCAGATGAATATGTGGACCATTTGGGAGGGCCTGAGGTTGTGTTTGAAGACTACTAACATAGACCATAAATGTGTCTATGTACATCTGTGCACATTCCAATGGGATGGACACCATCACCCACTTATTTTACTTTAATCGGCAAAAAAAGTCTTAAATCCAAATTCTACATGAAGGGCGAAAACAGTGGTGTCTCTGGTTTGATGTGCTTCAGATCACAGATTCCACAAATACATGCTCAAGAAGAGAACCATTGGTGCAAACAGTCCCACAGAGACAAATTCCCAGTCATGATCTATAGTTCCTTTTTATATAAAATGTTTATTTATAATCAATTGCTAATGAACTGCCCATATTACAAGATAATCTAACCAGCTCTGAGACAATTTGCCTCTGCTGATAAACCCAAGAAGTGTCCTGATTCAGACTGGTTTTATGCAACTACCTTCCCAAATCCCCCGTGTGGTATAGCACATATAAAATCCAATCCGATACCATATTTGTGGCATGAGGAAACAAGATAGAAAACCAGTTTACCAATTTAAAGCTGTCACGACACCTAAGGGAATTGCAAAACAAAAACAATCAAAAAGAATAATCTCAAAACAAAACAGCACTAGCATCAGGAGTCTAAAATGGCCAATGCAGGAATAGACCCAATACCAAGTAATGGAGGAGATGCAGCTCAACTTCAGGAGAGCTCACTTAGTGGTAAATCAGTTGTAGCAAACATACACTGCAAAAATATAAGTTGTCCCAAAATATTGCCAGATTCCAGATACATGTACAAATGCCACATTAGCCGAAAAGGTAACAGGTCTGTCTCCTGGTGAATACCCTACTAATGGCTGTACAGAACAATTACTAATTATCCCACCACCAAAAACAGTGTGGCAAGAAAACACATTTGCTACACATGTACGAAAGAATAATGGCCAATGAGCAGAATCAACATTGGAAATAGTAATTAAAACATTTCTTTTGCTTCTTTTGCTGCAAAATACACATACGAGTTGCACAGCAGTCTTTGTCTCACTGTCATGCATTGGCACCATTTGTTTAGATCTGGGAAAATCTGTTAACGTTTGTTGGCTCTGTCAAATCTGCAGTATTGATAATAATTTTAGCTTGTAGTGTGGGCCAGGTTGTGAGAGGAATGAGTGAATATTATTATCTCCAAGGAAAGCATGTGCATTTTTTAAGATGTGCCTTGTTTCTCAGTCAGGCGCCTAACAAAATACAGCATGCGATTTAAACATCCTCACAGCTCTTTCAATTATGTAGCAATTATAGTGATCAATTATTCAAATGCTTCAAGTGCCCATGCTGAATGTGTTCACACAATGTTTTCCGCTTGTGGCACAGCCACAAAGCCTAACAACTGTGTAGGAGTAATTTGGAACACCAAAGCGACCGTAAAGTACAGGGTCACCTTAGCCCAGCAAACTTTTGAATTTTATCTCAGCAATGGCGGTGCCTGGCATGATTATAACAGCACAGATAAGCTACTGAAACCCCGCAGAAGTTAGAAAGCCCTTCTACTGCTCTCAGATGTCAGGACGGATCTCTTTTCCTCCAAAGCCAGCCCCTGCCTATTGTCCACCCATTCCATTGCAGCAAATGGAACTAGAGACCTTAAAAAGTCCATCAAATTCACTGCCTCAGTGGTTCAATCATAACATGTCCCTCACACTGTGCTTTCATCCCCCTCTTTTCAATGCTGACTCAGTAGCCGGGGAAAATTGGATAAATCCATAATCGTCTTTGTGAGTTAGGAGATTCTGCTCTTTAGCTGACTCAGAGCATGATCCACTGCTTGGACAAGGGCAGAGAGCAGGATTATCAGGAGACATACAGTAGCATGGTAGTCATCAGTGCAAGAGGTCAGGGCTAGACACAAGCTATGGCTGTCACAAGCTGTAACTATAGCAAACTGCTTTTTGGCTTGATTCCCCTCCTATACTTGTTCATAATGTCTTGGTATGCAGAAGCATTAAGATTATCTCACACCGGAAGTAATGGGGCCACCAGGTGTGTCCCTATACTTTTATCTATACACAGATAAAAGTATTAATGACTCTGTGTACTATTAATGAGTACACAGAGTCATGCAAAATACTCAGGCATATGCGTTTATAGGAGAACTGCAGAAACATTGGTGTAGATGCTGGATTATGTATTTCCTTCAGTTTCCCAGCATTTGGGTGATTAACAGCGTGGAAGTTTCATTTTTTAATCCAGACACAAATTAGCAGTGGATAAATGAGTAGCAGTTGGTGGAAACTTTACCTGAACAACCAGTCATACTGACTAAATGGCCTTGAAGATGTGCTGAAGGAATATGTTCCAGCAGACGAAAACTGTTTCAACTCTCAGAACTCATTTGGAGTTCACCTGTTGAAATATTTCCCAATTCTATTTTGGGTCAGAGTAGAACTACACCCCTGCAATATACTTGTGGTGAGGAACTTATTTACACTGCTGTGTGGTTGTCACTGAAATTGGATTTTCTCTTTTATGAAACTTGCTTGTTCTCTTTGAGCTTGTTGACAGCTCCACTATTTCATTGAACCTTTAACCCTGCGACACAATTAGGTGGTGGCCCGATACACATAGGGCCTGATTAACGACAGCATTAACAAATGTAATTTCAACATTTAAAGGCATATTTTGCACTCATATAAGACAGTGCTCAGGAAGATAGATCCCAGGTCCTGTTGTTTTGGTGATGTCACACAGAAGACTGGTGCAGCTATAGTTTGTGGCATTTGCTTTAAAATAAGTCGATGTTTTCCATTCTACCTTAATGTATTCATGTAGTAACATTAGAATAGCCCTGTTGAACAGAATTCATTGAGTTTATCAGGTATCTATCACATCACAAACTTGTTGTTTTGCAGCTAAAAGTGTGATAAAAAGTTTTGTAGTTTGCTAGCCATGTGACTACTTCTTTCCATAAAGCAAGTAATTTAAAATCAGTGGTCAAGAGAGGACTCAGTTGTGTTCTGCTGCTTTCAAAAGATTTTATGGATCTGAAACACACCCAGAGGGCCCATGACCATATGTAGCCTCAGGGCCCGCAGGCAGATTAACACACCACCGACTGCATGGCACATATGTACTGAACCGTAAATCTAGCCCTCTGTCTCTGCATGCACATGGAAGACATATTGTATCTAGCAATGCTGCTGGCTATATTCACAGGAAATAGTGCCCTGGCTCTGAATTTCACATTAATGCAATGCAAATACCCAGTTCACGTCACCATTCATGTGAAACACTATTTCCTCATTACTCATTTACATTTAAATGGTTTAATATTTCCCTTACTACGCGCTTTCATTCCTATTGAATGTCTCCTATTCTTTTGCTCTGTTCTTTAAAAGCTCTTTATCCCAAGTATTTTGTGCTGCAGGATAAGGTAATTATTCATGTTATAACCCCATTTCCCAAAAAGTTGGGGCACTTTGTAAAATGTAAATACAACCAGAACACCATTATTTGCAAATCATGTAATCCTGTAGTTAATTGAATATAGTGCTGAAATAAGCAAGGCAGTCCCTGAAAAAGTCTTCTGGATGGCAGTGCACGCATTTCTGTAATTTCAAGATATAACAATTTCTCAGTTTCAGCTCTTGAAATGTAGTCATAACAATTTGCAGGGGGACAGACAGTAGTAGTGTTATAATGTTAACATAATGTTTTGAATATTCTGCTTGCTAGAAGCACATAATATACAGCTCCAGAAAAAATAAGAGACCACTGCAAAAATATTTAGTTGTATCTTGTAGAGGTGCAAGTATTGAACTGAACAGCTTTCCCTTTGTGTTTAAAAATTGCTGACAATATTTCTCCTAATTCCCAAATAAAATATTGTTAATTAAAGCATAATTTTAAAGGAAATCACAATACAGCAAAATAAGAGAAATGATGCAGTGTTTACAGAAAGCAAATCTCTTGTTCACATGGCAATAGTTACCTTTGACATTTTTGACGTAGTTTTTTTTATTATCAAACTGGTCACATTGCAGGAGGAGAGTGTTAATTACAGCACTGGTTTTTATACTTTTCCTTATTAAATAACATTTTATTCAGTTGATCGCTAATCAGTGTTTGTGTAGGAATTTAACCGACACTGCCATGGAATGGTTGTCATAGTCATAGAGATACTGATTTAAAAATAAATCTAATTTTTTTCTGGAGCTATTTATTATAAGATTTCTTTATTGGAGTGAATGAATGTCAGGCTGTTGGTTTCCTGTAGAGGGAATGATTGAGAACTAAATCTGGAAACTAGAATAGAGGGACTGTTTTCATGGTTTTCTCTGTTTTAGACGGACTAACACAACTCACATAAACTTTCCTTTTCCTTAAAATTATCGCCAGCCCCTTTCTCCTTCCAGTGTTTCAGTAAACACACAGTCGTTTTGACTGATACTGAGGAGTTTTTAAGTGCACTCTCAGGAGTTCTTTATGTGAGCAGAAGCACACAGAGTGCTCTCGTCACAGTGATGGCTGCACTTGTGTCTCTCAGACAGGTAGAGGAAGCTATGAGCTCAATTAAACTGGATTTCAGAGCTCTAACTTTGTGGGAGAGCATCTCTGAACTGACGCCGGCTTCGGTTCCCCCAATTAATTATGGGATTTTCATGTAAAATGTGAACTAGGTTGCCTGATTCCATTAGTGTTTTCGATCCTGGTCTGTGAATGTCAGGCCTCTGAATTATTTGCACGAATTTGGTGATGTGTGGAGCTGCTTCTCAGCTCTCTTAAATCCATGGTGTCAGCTGGTCTCCCCTGAGAGGAGAGCGAAAGGAGGAAGCCTGAAGCCTGAAAGAGCTCTACCAGTGAAAGTTTGTCAGAATATGCCACAGCCGTTTGCATAGAAAGAAACTTGGTTGAACCACTGAATGTATGCTGGGGTTGCAAATCTTGACCAATTAGTGAACACAAACCTGAAGGCTTTGTAAAGTTGCTTCATCAGATACAAAGATACAAAGTGTGGGAGAATAGTGTCACTTTCAACCTTTGCTTTCCAACTGTACACAAGAATAAAACAGTAAAGCTTTCAGAATCTGCAACATGTTTCAAAGCTGCAGAATGGCTATGCTCTTGAAAAGAAATAAACACAAACCTCTCAGTTCATGCTTTTTCAACCCTCTGGACACAACAGTGGCCACTAGTGGCTGCTCTGCATTTCCCTGAAACAGCAACAGTAGAGTTACACACAGTGCTACATTGAATTCTAACAGAAAAAAACATGATCTTTGCCATGACACTTGAGATGAACAGATATTTCAGTCTTTAATAAAAAGTGTTAAGATATCTTCTTGCATTACACTTGCATAAAGATTTAGTACTTTAGTACTTTAGTCTTCTCTGGTTTTCACGCTGTTCTAAAACATGAATGTTTCCTTATATTGTAAATCACTTTGGATAAAAACGGCTGCCAAATAAATGGTATATGTAATATGAAGAAGAGTCTGACAGATATTTCTGCGTCCTGACACAGCAGCAGTCTTTGCTCAGTCGTGTGTCTTCATCATTAGTGCATCTAGGTCATGGAACACTGACTAAAGTTCTTTTGCAAGGAATACAACATCAGTTGGCAAACAATTTAATCATCTCATTCAGGACTGATGGCTTTATTTCAGTGTTCGATACCATTTGTTTTGTAAATTAAAAGATGCAGTTCATAGGCTACATCAGCGGTTCCCAATCCAGTCCTGGAGCTGCCCCTGCTCTCCATTCTACAACTAATCAGTTAATTAGCCAGCTGTTGTTGAGTTGAAATGTGTAAACACAAAATTGTATTCTAGCATCAGTTCTGAAACTACAAGCCTATGTGATTCAGCTAAAGTGGTTTGCCAGTAGTTAATATCTGTCTTTTCCCGTTTACAGTTAGGCTGAGCCCCTACAATGGTATCGATTTCGCTGCTTTTCTGTATAAAGTATAACGTAAAATGTCCATTTGTCAACATGAACACATCACAGCGTAAATAGCACAACATTCTTTTTCTGCTTTTAACCCATTCATCAAGTGAAGCAGTGGGCAGCCAGGAACACAGTATCTTACACAAGGACACCCCAGAGGTGCCACTAGTAGACCTGGGATTCAAACCCACAACCCTCTGATTGCAGGGACAACTCCCTGATCACTGGCTATCCATTGGTTTTGTGTTCATATTGAAAAAGTGGAACCTTGACTTGAACTAGTATTTTTTCCTGGTTTTATGATCAAACATTCTGCTTAAAACAACATTTAACTATGAAAATTTCCAGGCAATCCACAAGATAATTCTGTTTAGGTCTGAAGGGTCACATAATATTTCTGAATATGTGCCAGAATCTTTTCATGTGAACAATCTTTTAATTGTTTGCAGAAGATAAAAAGAGTGTTCTCCCATCCCGAAAACACAAAACCACATCTGACGCAGCAGCAGTTTAAAATCAGAAAACAGAACAAAGTGAAAGCCTGCAATTCTCAGGATGACCGTGCTACTGCACAAGGACATGACAGGTACAGTGATGCAGGACTGTGCAGAGATCTTTTGGGTGTTCAGAAGAATATAAAGAAATTCTTCACAAATACAACAATTCTACTGAATTCTCAAAGTCTCCCTTAATAGTTTTGGTATAAAATGTCTAAGCAGGAATATGTTTAATAAAGCAGGAGTTTTAAACGTCTTTGTACTGCCTCTAGAGCTTCCACTTGCAGAGAAATAGAGATAGCCTACTTAACTAGAGAGGGACAGATGTGAACCTTTCTTTTCTTTCTTTTTTTTTTAAACCAAAGCAACTGTTAAAAAGGTTTTTGACCTTTACAAATGTCAGTACCGCATGTAGCGCAATGGCCTGGGTGGAAGTCACAAGAAAATAAGCACTGAATTGCCTTCATTCCCCACTAATTTACAACAGAGCCAGCCTCTTTAGAGGGACAAAAGTATGCACTTGAACAGAAGGCAACCATGACTTTTATCACACATCACACATAATCATCTCCTGCATGTGTGAAAATGACTAAAGAACAAAAAAAACAAAACAAAACATTATCTCGCAAAGTGCAGTCATACACACCCACACAAATGGAGAGAGAGCATTACTTCTGTTATTAATTACCTGATTAAAAAAATGATCTTAATGACATTTTGATTATTGTTTGTTTTTGTAAGGATTTCTTTCTTTTTTCTTTACCATTTTCTTTCGATCCTCACATTTTATTTTGATTGCCTGTGATATGTATATTCCCCACCTCTTTTCCCCACTTCCAGGCATCCCATATACTCTGTAACAAAAGAATCTAAATATTGATGGTTGGCGTGGGGGTGAAAGTCCCCATGCGATGAGGGCTCTCAAGTGCAGTGATGACTGTATTTGTTTCAAGGACACTAGGCCTACATTTCTGGTGACTGATTATACTTTGTAATTTTAGTTGCTTTTCATTCATACAATCATATTTTCAATAGAATATTTGTACCTAAAATTGGCAGGCATTGCATCTCTTATTTCTTATTTCATTGTTTTGATTGGAAAGTCTGAAAATGCCAAGCAGAAAATTATCCAGGAAGGATTTTTTTGGCATTTAGGTACACAAAGGTACATTTTGGTATGCAAAGGTATATTTAGGCACATACAGCTAAGCAAGCTTTCCCATTAGTTAGGCCTTTAATACCTGGACTAATCCTTACATATCATGTTACCCACTGACTTAATTTGGAAGTGACTGGAATAACACCAATCATTTGCAAATTGTGGGGCCAGGCTTGTGAGTAAAATGTCTGGAAGTAATAGACATGCTACTGACTGTAAGCATGAGTGGCAGACTAACCAAAGGTTAACAGTAGCACTGTGTGATGATAATCCCTCATTTCCCATGATTTAACCATCAACTCGATGTCTATGTAAGCACATCTCCAGTAAGATTGCATTAGTGATATACTGATTTGCGACTGCTCACTTAATCTTCACAGGATTAATTAGCTTTGTGTGGCCTTTGCATGGTCAGTAAACCACTGCTGTGACACTTTTACATCTTAATGAGCTCCAGCAGTAGAGAGCAGCGGAACCGACGGAAGTCTCTGTACTCTTTCTGGGGAATTTAGGGGAAAGAGAGCGTTAATGTTTCATAGTAGGATCGCTTAACCTTGTATCGGTGTGGTTTTATCAAACGAATGAGGATAGATTATCAGTGTTGTGTAAATAAATATGAAGGAGGACAGTGAAGCACGGCCGAAATTCAAAAATCAATGATCTTGGGATAAAAGCCAAAATCAGTCTCCACACTATGGGAGAAAGTATAAAACACTGAGATTATTCCTCAGAGACGAGCAATAACACTCCATATGTGCTTTATAGAATTAGTCTCAAGGTTTGTCACATAGCATCAATGATGTATGAGTAGCTGGCATCCAGGGAGGTTTATTCTGTGGCTATGAAAGATTTATAAATGGCAAGAAATATACAATATGGACATCAGTGAAAATCCACAAGCTATTTCAGGGCAGGTTGAAGAAGAAGAGACAAGGCAGATGAGAAAAGATGTTGTCTCAGTTACTAATACTATACTCCCCAAAATATCTAAGACCTTTCTAGAGCTAATTTTCTAAGTGAGACATGTGCATGTACATTTCTGAGTGAACAAGTTACAGGCTTGTTTATGGCAAATCTATGTAATCTGATTAATGGAATTCCTTCTTAACTATTCTTTTGTAATAAAAATGGTTTGCCCTTTCCGGCTAGGGAATACAAATGGCTTCATCATGTCCTCAGGCTTTACTTTGTGTAATAAACCCTGACAGCTAACCAATATTCATTCTTTCCAAGAAGATCCACAGAACTTTTCATTAACACTTGACTTAAGGGGAAGGGGGGTTTATAACGCTCTATGTAAGCCAACAGTTTAAAAATTGTGAGTGTCATTTTGCTGTTTCGAATATTCTTTATGAATTGTATAAAGCTACACCACTGAATACATGTTATGTACCTTCTACCTGACCCTTAAGTAAAGAAAGGATCATATAGTTATTTATAACTTTAATGCATCTCTATAGCAATGCAATCAAACTTTAATGAAAGAGAAAGATGTATGTACACAAGTCTTGCTATCTATCTATCGCTCACTCACTTTCTCTCTCTCTCTCTCTCTCTCTCTCTCTCTCTCTCTATATATATATATATATATATATATGGATGTGGCACCTAGTTAAAGGATATTTTAGGAATTTGAAGGAGACAAACTCTGAAATGGATGCAATACTCCTAAAAAGATAAAATGTCAGCTGTCACAACATGCTACAACATGTCATTTTCACTCTTGAATGTGCGATGAAAAAGCCCAATGTAAACAAAAACCTGTCACTTGATTTAGGTGTTAGGTTCAATTGACATAAACGTTCGTAAAATAGACCTCTATGAAAACTTATGCTTGTTGGAACTTGCCATTACACAAGTTTATGAACATCATATCAGTTGTCAGTTATGTCAGTTGGGCTTGAGTGATTTCACTTTTTAAGAACATCCATTGAAAGAACCTTTAGGGGACAAAAGGGATTTTTCTTTGGTATCACTCCTAAGAAATTCTTTTTAAAGAGTTTAATGGGTGCACAAATTCACCTGCAGCTCTCCAGGGACCTCACAGTGACATACAGATGGCAAAACTTCACAAACACGTCAACAGAAGCCCCCTGTAACAGCTGTAGAAATATTCTCTAAAGGGACACCTGAAGTGACGCTCAAGTTGCCAGGATCCTGATGGACTGAGCACAAATCTCAAAAGGAGCTACTAATGAAAAGCAAACATTTCAATTCCCAAACGTTGTCTGTCTCAAAGGACCATCTCATGCTGGAACAAACTCCTAGAAAAGATTTTTTAAACACTAAGTGACAGGACAAATAAAATATCAGACGCTGCAGGCTCATAACATGCTGGCACACATGCTTGAAAAGAGTTCTGTGCTTGATTGTTAGGCTTTGGTATCACCAAGTGTCACCACCTAAAGGCTTTAACAAAAAAGAGTATACCTCCTCAGCACTTAGGACAAATAACATTTCGATGTGTTACAGCTGTCCTGAGTGTTTTTATATGAGAACTGGGTGGGTAAGAGTGGATTGACCTTTACAAGTGAGTATGGAGAAAACATGGCAAGGCAGCTGCATGCTGTTATCCCATCAATAAACAGAGGGCAATCCTGCCTTGCTCCAATGCTTTTACAAATACATCAGCTCTAGTAATGGTTAATTATGAGCTTCATTAATGAAACGTGACATGTGCTACCATGTTTGCCTGATTGCGATCTTAGCAACAGTTGCTCAGATTAATGGATTACAATATTTGCATACATTTCTACGCTGACCTTACTGATGAAATCGCACAGATGTAGCAACTGATGTTTCAGTGAAGAGAGAATCTTTGTTTTTCAGCAAAGAGAGAATGGGACCAAAAAAACGTTCTTACATTTCCACTCATCCAGAATGTCAGAATGTCTTCACTCACTCCTAATTTGCAGCATATCCTTGCTTTGTTTTAGTGTGTTACTCAATGCAGGGTAAAGCTGCTATTTGACTCCATTTATAAAAGACGAAGAGAAAACAGATGACTAAACACAAGTGTTAACTAGAAGCGTATTACAGTGATGTAATTACTTGTTTCTTTACTTACTAATGCAGTTTATATTATTGCAAGCATTGCATATTGTAACTGTAATCACATTTCAGTTACTAATTTTATAAGAATCTGTGACTATCAGTGAATATAGGAATCTATGCTAATATGAATGACAAAAATCTCCATACCAATGAGAAGATGCCCCAACCTCACCCACACAGACCGCTCAGCAGCAGTTCTAAAGTCATCATGTTTTATTCATAGAGATTTTCTTTCAAAATATCTGTTTTTGGATTGTTTGTAGTCTTAATCAAGTATAATAAGATATGTCTTGATCAGAGAAAAGAAAGGGAAGGGTATCTTTTAAATGATATTTACTGTTATTGTCTATTCCATGTTAGGACTATCAGATTTCCTTCTGTATTTTTGTATTGACACTGTTTTGTGATGCTTTGAGACAAATTTGCAGGAAATAAGTATTTGAGTCATTCCACGAAATCTGTACATTTTCAACTTTGAAAATTTTAAATAGAAAATAATTTTTTTCTCTCTTTAAAAGTCTCTGGAAAGAAGACATCCTAAAGTGACAATACAATTTATGGTGCCATCTCCGGCTATTTATTTAATTTATTATATGTTATCTACTTTATGATATGATTTATCTGTCAACCCTGTTAGGGACAAAATGGTTACTATTTAATATATTTAGGTTACGTTGGTTACATTACAAGAGCACCTGCGTATAGTGGAAAAATGCATTGTTGTGTTTTGGTAAAAAATAAATGCCTAAAAATCTAAATATACCCCCAGAACACTTTAATGTTAACTCTATAACTCACTTTAACTCTTTAAATCACTTTAATGCATTACCCTTAAAAAAAATGTTTACCTTAAAATGTAAAGGTAAACCTGTATTCTAATTTAAATTCCCGAGCTATGCAAAATTTTACACCCGGATCGCATTTAAACACAAACATAAAACCTGATCTACTCGGGCTAAAAATACAAATGAGGGCTCTTTTGGAAGGTCTCCTGGTGATCCACTGAACTGTCTGAGTGCTTTCCCTGCTGAGATAGGCAACACAGAAGGTCGCGGCACAAATGTATTGAGTCACAGCGGCGAGGTGAACAGGACCCGTTGTGTGAAAACATCCAGAAAAAATGTATTTATGAGTTTGGTTCTCAAAAAAAAAATTTGCGTCTGACTGAATCCGTGACTCCTGATCCATGTAAAACTGGGAAATTACTGTATTTGTAAACATTCATGACCAAGAAAATCTAAATTGTAAAAATATAAAGTCCTGAAGTAACAGGACTGACAAGAGTAACAAGGAAGATGAGACATACTTCAGCAGACTGTACATATTATACATCACTTCATTTATTATTGATGTTATTATTATACCTTATAAGTAACAGTATCTTTTAAATTGCATTAACATGGAATATGCATAGTTTTATTAGTGAAGCACATTTAATTCTAAGAAATGTAATGATTTGACTGATTTGTAGTCGGAATCTTGAATGCCAGACAAAGTTCTTTTAGCTGGTATTTGGTTTCATTTTTTTTAACATTACAAGATAGGGTGAGGTTCTGGAGTCACCTTACAGCTCTTGTATCATTGCATTTATACCTATATCATTAACAAGAGATTTAGAAGAAGGTTACTTTAATTGAAACTGATCTTCAGTAAAACTAAATCATAAACACCTTTCACACATCACAAGTCTCTTTGAAGTAGATATCAAAAATCACACTGAGTTGAAAAAAAAGGTAAAAACTCCATCAAATGAAGTAAGTAAATAATAACATGGTGAACATGCAACATCACCAGACCATTAACACTTATCACATGTTAAATGCCTCATTGAAGATGAGTGAAACAGTGAGAACAGCAATACAAATCATCAAAGTGTATCATCGTCACATTAAACATACTTAAAACAAGGATAGAAGTAAATGCTTAAAAATCTGAGAACTTATGCCAAACCTTTGTGTAAAAGTTTAGAGACAAACAGCTGCACAAACATGATATTAGAAAACTTGCCTGTCATTGAGGGAGACAGCACCATAAGAAAATGAGATTTGAAACTTAGAACGTAACCATACAATAATTATTGTTAATAAGAATCAGAGCTCAGCTAGTCATAACAGAACAAGAGAATTACTTCACAAATGAATGTGAAAATTCTCTCATTTTACTTTGTAAGATCCAACCATATATCTCTTTGGATCACCACATGGTGACCAGTGATTGGTAGTTGGGCTGGGATGAAGTGGAGCACGTTATCATAGAAAAGTAACAGGACTGACAGCAGTGTTGACTATTTCAAGCTAATTTGCCTCTAGTTAGCTAATGTTCAAGGTCACAAGTGCAGATTTCATACAGTTTGAAAGGATATTACTTAAAGATATGGTAAATATCAAGATACAAAAGATATTTTAATTAATATGTTAAAAATTGGTAACAGTAATGATGCGGTATGATGTTCCATTTATGGCATTTATCAGACGCTTTTATCCAAAGTGACTTCCAATCCCTAATTACAGCAGACAGTCTCCCTGGAGCAACTTGGGGTTAAGGGTCTTGCTCAGGAACCCATTGGTGGTGTGCTGAGGGTAGGATTCGAACCCAAGATTTCTTGGTCCAGAGGCCAGTACCCTACCCAGTACGCCATACCCCGTAGATCTTCAAAATTAATCTCTCAAAATTCCATCATAGAAATAATTGAGAAAGTGTACTTAAATGGCTTTTTAATCTGAGTTGTAGCTCTCAAATCTTACAAAAGAATGTCCAAAATAAGGGCTGTTTTTGCCCATCCTCTGAAGCATCACGATCTCAGCTGTCCGAGTATGGTGTTAAAACGTCAATCCCTGATCTTTTTAAACCTATCAAAATGCTTAAATCATCTACACAAAACCTTTTTAGTTTCCAATAGGAAGTCCTGTTCACAGCCTTGTGTCGCCCACCCCTCGACAGATTAGCAGTGTTCTGTGTAGCCTAATGCTAGCGTTTTTTTTTCAGAATATATCTCCTCACAAAGATCGTGTTAAACATTTGTATTTTGGGTCGACACCATCGAAGTTGTTTAGAGTGAAGTGTGTCGTGTTGTGTGATTGCTGTTTGGTATAATGTCATTGTCAAAATAATGTA
>JBBJLR010000002.1:6614628-6628973 GCA_037577145.1 Brachypetersius gabonensis | reverse complement strand
CACTGGACACCTATAGCAGGTGAAAGAAGTCTGTGAATTACAATATGTACAGATTGTACCTATCAATTTCTAATATTATAATGTATTAAATATTATGTTTTATTATCATGGCAAAATATTTAATCTATTATACCATTAGGTGACTCTGCTAATCTTAAAGAGAACATCCATAAGGCACACTTACTGAAAAATTGGGTCTTTACACATTCAGCATATTCATTACAGAGGAATGAAAAGGTTTCTTGAGCTCTGCAGCAAGAATCCGTTTAGTTTTATACTTGTTTAAATGTGTCCGGTTAAATTTTCCCCAAAACTTAAAGTTTTGTTTTTGCTGGCTTTCTTCTGAAGGCAGTGAACTTTAATTAAACACAACTCAGCTACTCTCAGTGAAAAAAAACCCCAAAACAAAACACAAAGCCAGTGCACTTTCTAAATATACTTGGGTCACTTTGCGGCACTAAGGTCTCCTAGCATGAGTCATGAAGGTATAATTAGCCTCCATGCGGTATTGCACGCGGTGCTGAAGAGATGAACCCCCTTGCAAAAGTAGTTTTTATGACTTTCAAAGGCTTTGTGGATAATGTGATTTTATTTCCATGGTCTATTTGTAGAAGAAAATGAAAGATCTATTTCTGTAGCTAACTAAGCCTCAAACTGAGAGAATCGTCCTGAACCTCATGCTGTTCAATGAAAAAGAACATGAGACTTAAGTATTTACAGAATACAAAAAACATGTATTATTTTAGGCCATGTTATAATTTCAATTTCAGTTTACACTTATGGAATTAGACCACTTATGGAATTAGAACGATGTTTAGGTGTATACTGTATACTGAAGATTCCAAAAGACTTTTATATATTACAAAAACATGTAGGGCTAATTTAGATCAGCTGCAACATTAAAACCACAGGTGAAGTGAGTAGCACTGATTAACTCATTACAATGGGTCCTGTCAGATGCTGGGATGTATTGGGCAGCAAGTGAACAGTGAGGTCTTGAAGCTGATGTGGAAAAATGGGCAAGTGCAAGGATCTGAGTGAGTTTGACAAGGACCAAAATGTGGTGGCTAGTCGACTGGGTCAGAGAATCTTCAAAACTGCAGGTATTGTGGGGAGTTTCTGGTATGAAGTGTTTAGTGCCCACCAAAAATGGGTCCAAATAAGGACAACTGGTGAACTGCAATAGGATCATGGGTGTCCAAGGTGCACCTATGCACCTTGAAGGCTAGCTTGTCTGGTCCCATATAAGAGCTAAAAAAGTTCTTGCTGACTATGACAGAGATGAATCAGAACACATATGCAACACAGCAGGGCTGGATTGCTATAGACCAGTTAGAATGCCCATGCTGACCCTCGTTTGTCATCAAAAGCTCAACGGGCATGTGAACATCAGAACTAGAATATGGAGCAATGGAAGAAGTTGGCCTGGTTGCAACTTACAGGGCTGTTAAACGCTAAATAACAATGTTTTGTTAATTGTGTTTGGGCCTCTTTGAGTTTTAAATTGATATTATTCTCATGAAATTGTGATGACTTTGTTTTGACTACCTCGCCACCTTGACCCTGTCCACACCGGGCCACATCACCGCAGCTCTGAGTCTGGAGAAGTCCCCTCGTGTACTCATGTCAGTTTGTTTATATTTAGGCCAGTGCCTGGCAACCCACCTGTTCCAGTGGTTACATAACCCTGGCTCACCTGTGTCTTGTTTTTGTTTGTGTTAAGCCTTGTTTATGTTTCATGAGTCCTGTTCTGCGATTGGTTGTCCGTGTCGAACGTCCTGTGTCTCCATAGGTAAAAGCCAGCCGAATGCAAGAGGCTAATGTGCTGTCACCCTCAGTCTACCCTTCATCTGTCTGTGTCTGTGAGTGTGCCTTGTAGCTCTCTGTTGTGACTCTATTCTCTGAACAGGCTTGTGCTTCATGTGCGAGAAAAGATATGGACCCCTGCATGGAAGGGTCAGTAAGTGGAGTGTAACGTCAAGGTTCACCTCAGTGCCTGTGATCTCCCACTCTCTCTCCTGTGTCAACAAAAGTGACCGGTCTGGCTGCCGCGTTAACAGCCTGGTATCTCCTGCTTAACTGCTGCGCTTTGCGGAGCCTTGGAACTACTGGGCTCTTAGAAAGGAGTCCTGACTCTGTGGTGACGTCTTTGCTACCCGTGCGCCGCGTGACCCTTTCCCTGGACGGGCAGCATTGGAGAGGCTACCTAAATAACTGTTTGTTTTGTTTGAGAACTGTGTTCACCTAAGTTTTCCAAGACTCCCACATCTGCGTCCTCCTTCCCTGTGTCCATCCATGACAACTGTTTCATAAAATAACAAAAAAACTAAAAAAAAATGAGCAAAGTAATAATCTAATATAAAATCTAAACACTCCAACACTAAACATTGTTGTCAAATCATTATTCTCCTGCCCCAGTGCAGCTTCCTGTATGTTATGCATTTAACAGTACAAGTCTTTTTCAGTGGCTAGATGCTTTAACAGCAATAGACGCACATTAGTGACATTTCTGTTGGCATTGCTGGTTGTTGCTATGGCAGCAGTGACAACGTGGAAAGAACAGACCAACACTGTCAGAACTTTAGAAACCCTTCACAATGCCAGGCTAGCACAAATTTAACATTAATATCAACTGCTTTCACGTCCTGAAGTTTCTGAAACACAAGCCCTTGATTGCTCAGCTGACCAAGGACATCCATTCAAAATGTAGTGTTTCTTTGGAAACTATTTGCATCGCACTGCATTTTTACTACTCCTGCATTTTCTGTATTTGCTCCCTGGACAGGTTCTCCTACATCCCAATATATCATACCTTGTTAAGGCAACTATAGCATAATTATAATGGCAGGCACAAAAGGAACCATTTTCTAAACTGCAAAGAATCATTCATGCATTTAAATGGTTTTTGTCATGATTCTGCACATAACGTTTGCCCATAAAGAACCTCTGTTGAAATGTTATTTTAAGAAATACAAAGATGGCAATTACCTCCGATTTCCAACAATAACAACAGGTTTCTTAATCATTAAAACTGTGGCACTTCAGTGAAAATGCTGTGATGCACGAAAGAAAAATGATCCACGCCTTTCTGTTTTTAAATAGTGGTGCACAGGGCTTTTATCACTTCTCTTCACTGCTGAGAGCTTGGTCTAGGGGACAGCAAATGGCCTCCACTTATGGTACAACAAAGATGACAAGAGTGATGCTTTTAACGAGACCAACATGATAAAGAAAAAACATTCACGGGGATGCTCATCCTGAAATCTCACAATAAATCTTATATAAGTTCAGTCTTAATGAGGGAGGAGTAAATGTAGCATTTTATTTCAGGAACCAAACTGAGTGCATTTGCATAAAAAGGGCTTGCATTTGCAGTAATGCTGATGTGGCCGGGTATATTCATAAAAAGCTTCACTGTCAACGCATGTGGACCATTAATCTCTATTGTGTATCTGACCATAATGAATAACAAATGAAAGACTTGATAGCATATATTAAATGAGCTGGCTTTTTGTTGCAAGTTGAAAAGATTTCTAAATGATCAGCACTTGTTCTTGCAGTTAACAGGTCCATTCCACCACAAGTGACATGACAAGGCCCGGACCTGAGAGGTTTTTGCCGTGGCCTTGGACTTGTTTTGGTCTCTGTGGTATTTAGACTTGGGCACGTCTCAGTCTGGGCCATTGCTCTCACCAAATGTTGTAACAGCTCTCCAGTTGCCATTTTTACTAGTAATGTTTCTCTTTGCAGCCGACCACGCCGAAGTCTTTAACAGAGAATAAAAAGCAAAACTAACTCTCTAAGGTCACTGGTTTAACTAGTTACGTTTCCATGGGAAAATGCAAAGTGTGATTGCATAGTTGCTATTAAAGCAATGTTTGGAGACATGCAAACATTGATTTTTATGGGCAGAAATAAGTTTGTATTAAAAAATAAGTTTTCTCGCACCAGAGATTCAAACCATTCTCTGTGCCGTGGGAGGGGGCTGAAATTCACTGGCTCTCAACAAAGCATTTATGAGTAAGGTAGCACCATCCATGGGCTGATTATTTTAAATTAAACCACAATATTATTTGTGAAATCACGTACTCTTTCACTGACGCACATTATAAAGGTGACTTGATTGTTCTCTCTCTCTCTTTCCCCATATATTACAGAGGTCTCTTGACCATCTTTTAAATGGTCAGTACTTGGCCCCGATCACAAATATAGGTTGCATACGTACAATGCTTGTATGCAAGCGAAATGGATATTAATAGACATTTAGACATTGGAGCAGTAGAGGCTAGTAACTAGAGGCTCAGTATATTATCTGATTTAAGGTGGTCATTTTGCACCTGTATCTGTAAAGTTCAAAAAGCAAGTGCAGTGTAACATTACTAAAGGATCAGATTAGGCCATATTGTTTACTATAAATAGAACCATTTCACTGAGAAAAGTTTGTCTGAATTGAAAAATAAATAATAAACAAATAATTTGTGTGATTGTGGAAGCCATCACAGTACTGTTTTATTTATTAATTTTCATTCATTATTATTCTTTTTATAGCCAAATGTGCAGCTTCTCATCCAATCTTTGCAGAATACTGGTGCAAAATGGCCACCTTAAAACCTCTAGCCTCTGGGATCAAAATGATAAACAGGTCAGTAAGCGGTCTTGAAGAGAATTGGGGTTTTTTGGTCTTAACTCTGTCTCTCTCATTTGGACTCGGTTTTGACTTGAATGTGAACCACTTTGGCCTTGGACTCAAAAAAGATGCTTCTGACTGCAACTCAAGAGAGGGGAGACATTAGGTAGTGCATGTCAGAAAAACTCAAAGCAGTATGATCTAACCAGCTGTAGCTATTGTTTAATGCTGTTATTTTTTTATCAACACAAGAAACCTTCCATTTAGTTGCTTTTCCTGTAGATATTCATCAGTGATGTGGCGCCGTTAATGCACAGCCGCCCAGGCCTCGTGACTCACAAGAGCACTCTGTCAAAAAAAGGAGCTGGCATTGTGAAGAGTGATGGACTGAACATTTGCCAAGCGTACCATTACAGAAATGTTTCATCCCATAAACAAAATGACATAACGAGCAGCTTTGAGCCCTAAACAACAGCATTAAAGGGGAGTTATGGCACTCACTTGCATCTAGAGGTGCCACTTTAAACTCAGAGCTCATAGTTCTGGCTCTGTCATTGGAGACTGACTTTCAAAAAGCTTCTGTCACCCCCAGCCCAGGCATGTGATGTCACCATTCAGGAGGCCTTGATCGATTAGACATGTGACAGTGGTAATGCAGCCATTGAGCCATTTCACAACTGGATGCTTTACTGACATTGACAATGTCAACAGCACAGATGAATTATTCAGTCAGCATTAATCAAACTCCACTAATGGCTCCATCCTTTTGAAGTCTTCATAGGGAATCTTTCTTCTGCTATTCAGAAAAAAAGAGAAGTGAATGGCTTTAATGACCCGCAGCCACGTGACTATTAATTGCCAGCAGTTATCCTTCAGCTAGAGTGCACAGCATTACAGTATATGCGTTAAAGTGTGTGCAATGGCTCTGAGACATCGAATCAGATGCCAAATTGAGAATCAATAGGAGTGTTCTCTATTACAGGAACACAGAAAGCCCCACCTAGAACACAGATGAGTTATTTAAGACATAGACTCATGTCGGGGATGCGGTGGGAGACAGACAGCGAGAGAAAGTAATTCACTAAACCTTAATGTTTCAGTGCTGCACTATCAATCTAGCCAACACCATGGAGTTCCATTTTGAAGGAATGCAGGCCCAGCTTATTTCTCAGAGCCATCAAAGCAGCTTCTCAGTGTATTAGCGTGTGGCCTGTACTTCTCTCTCATACTCAAACTGTGGAAATTCTTATCCTCACCTCCACAGGACTCCTTCTATACAACGTTCTATACAAAATGTTGAGCAGCTGACTGTGTTACAGTGCATGTTTTTTTGTATGTGTTTGTGGGTGTGTGGGTACATCTGTTCTTATGATAATGTGTATGACAATGTTTATAACCTTGCAATTAGAATGTCTATAAAAAGCTGTTAAAATTGGTTTATTAATGTTATTAATTAGGTCATAAACTCTAAAATACAGCTGTAACCCATACATTCACATTACAGCAGTGACCTATTTGATAAATGTGAATATCACTGTTGAAGGAATGGATCTGTGGCGTAACTCGAGGACCACCTGTATAACGCAATATAACCAGTTCACTGTTGCCCATTTTCTTTATGTGTTAAAATGGGTTTTTAATGATTTAAGATGTTTAGTTAAATGTTAAAACACTTAAACATGGGTCATTGAATGCATGGGTCATACAGAAAATTGCAAATGGCCCATTAAAGCCCCCCAATGCATTCTTCTGTGGTTTCAAGCAGCAACTGAGGTTGGACGAGCATCACACAACGCTGACAAACATCCCTCTTGGCAAACAGCTCAGCTTGAGCTGTTCCATTGATGTGACACTAATTTCAAAAGATATTTATTTTGTTTGCATATTTTGAAAATAGTATACCCCCCACCCGGAACCACGCAGAGACATAGAACCCAGTACAGACACCCGGGCCTGTCGGAGTCGGGAAGCACAACCCCATGGGTTTGAATCCTACCATCACCAGACCACCACTGGGTTCCTGAGCAAGACCCTTAAACCCAAGTTGCCAGGGAGACTGTCCCCTGTAGGGAATGAAAGTCGCTTTGGATAAAAGCGTCTGATAAATGCCGTTAATGTCAATGTATTATATATTGAAATAGCAATCTATTTTATTAAGATGTATTACAGCGTTTTAAGTGTTTCCGGTAAAGGCAATTTTACTCCTAGAAAGATTTCATGATTTGTTAATTTCATGATTTGTTGCATGGAGACATGATTTGTCTCCATGCAATGTCAAGCTTTTGTAGCCAATCAATACAATAACTGATATCAAACCATCAATAATGTGTGACTGATAAGGACAAAAATTTCTGTGAATTGGTCTTTCTGTTTGTGCATTTAAAAGTGTTCAGTTCTCTAGTAGAAATGTGCGGTCAAAAGTGAGAGTTCGGACACAAACTGAATTGGTCTTTTCAACTCTATAATTATAATATAAGTGATAACCATCACTTTTTACATTCTCCCTCCTTTTATGTCTGTCTGGTCTGACACACATACAAACACACACAGAAACACACACACACACAGAAACACACAAACACATACACACAAACACACACACTGGACAGGATCAAAGTGAAAGTGGGAGGCATAATAGACCATCATCTGTGTCCACTTCATCAGGGTGCAATTTGATTCCACACATGGAAATCACAGCTTTTAGTGTCAGCACGAGGTGAAACATTTTGACATCTTGAGTGCAAAAAGGCAGCTTGCCACTCAGTTGGGTCCTCCACTTCTGAGTTCCATGCATTTCATGCTGTTGAGTATGGGTCCTGGAGGGTGGAGAGTGTGGGATGAGCCATTCCTGTGGAGCTATTTTTCCCGTAATCCTAAAAGTGCTTTAACCTATTTGTGGGCTCTGGGGCTACAGGTGGTCATTGATCCTGCGGGTCTAGTTAACATTAAGACAATTTAAGCTGATCTGAAATTGAATTCCCAATGACCAACATGGTTAAATTGCACAGGTTCCAGGATACATGGAAAGAGAGAAAATAAAACTGACTAACATTGCAGCAGAATGGATAACACACACAGCATCCAAAACACTTTTAAACACTGCTGACACTGACAGTCAGTGCAAAGTGTCCATCTGTGTATTTTGATACTCTAGCTAGCTTTCTGCTAGGCAGATTAGATAAATTAGCTCTTAGTTAACTACATGATATCAGCTAGATGAGCAAGGTAGATGATTTAAGTATTTAATTAACTTGTAGTCAATAATCTCCTAAAATGTTCATTTCAGTTTGATAGTGAATGAACAAGCTTTATTTTGTTTTTCTGCAACTTTAGCAAACATTAGCAATCACAAAATATCATCTTCTAATGCTCTCACTTGTTTCCACTACCTCTTTTGTTTGAGATTTTGGAGAATGCAGACAAAAACCCAAGATCAGAGGGAAATCGGCAAACGTTTGGGACTCACAAATCGTCTCTCAATCGCTGTGTGTGAAAGACACCATCCCGAAGATTTGCCAAAGAATTTGAAAGATATCAATCATGTTAAATAAGTTCAGATATGTGTTAAATATTTTGGTGAGTCCAACTTTTGTAGTGTGAAAAGTGTTGTGATTGGCAATGAGTGCAGCAATGAGCTTCAGCCAGTGAGAATGCACAGGATTAGAGGGAGTCAGGGGATACGTGTATGTTCTTCATTATAATATTCATTTTATAACGAAACGTCAGCATACTGGATTGTTAGCTACTTGGATTGCTTGGATCTTTCTGACATCCTGGGAAAAGGTCTGAGACCCCCTGTCACTGACCCTGTAGAGTACAAACCACAACAACCTCAAGATATCCAAATACAATACAGGCATTGTGTGTAGTTTGACTTTTCAATTTTCCTTTTGCCACTTTGAGTCTTTAAGCAGTCTAAGCAGCACAACCCTCCACAATTGAGAATTAGAGATAAAATCAGAGTAAGAGCTGAATAGTGCAAGCCCATCTTTACTTGCGCTGTGGTGGCACAACCTATTTAGGTGTTTTTTTCCTACTCTACCAAGCATAACTGATTTACTTTACCAGATAGCTCAAAATTAAAATGATTTATTACAGTTAGAAAAGTAGTACTGTGCCAACTCTTGCTGTTTATAATAGTGTAGGATAACTGTATAATAATGTAATATTAGGCCTGAATTTGTAAAGGATAAAAAGACAATTTTACGAGCAGCTATAAAATCTCTGCCTAGGAGTGGCTATGATGAATTGTTCCCAGTTCCTATAGTCTGGATTGTAGAACTTCCTACAATAGTCTGAACACTGTGTGTGTGTGTGTGTGTGTGTGTGTGTGTGTGTGTGTGTGTGTGTGTATGTGTGTATGTGTGTGTGTGTGTGTGTGTGTGTGTGTGTGTGTGTGTGTGCGTGCGTGCGTGCGTGCGTGTGCTTTCTTCCTCGTTTTCCCCAGGTCATTGAGTGACAGATGAGTTTAATCTGTGGGGCTGCTCTGGCCACTGAATACTGATGGAGTCAGAAGTCTTGTTAACCTTTATAAAAGTTTTTTTAAAATTCAGGTTGTGTATCTGTGTACGTTGTGTAAGCTTAAAACTGAAGAAGGCAATGCTCAGTCAGGGCTGATAGTGTCCGCATTGCCTCAACAGACAGCGAGTATGTTGTTATATCTGACTATAGCTTAAGATAACCTGGCTGAAATGTCTCCACAACTACTATGAAGAAAAGATACTACAGACAGAAATGGACCATATCATTATGAAAAATGTCTAACCTGCATTTGGAACATATTTTTCTTAAACTGCCATAAGCAATTTAAAAACCGATTAGACATTGTTTTGTCAGCTTGGATTTACTTGTGTGAAACTGTATTTTCTTAATTTAATAACATTAAATGACACATCATTTTTATATGTCATAGAAAGGCTGCTTTCATGTAGAATAGAACTATCCAAATATTTGTATTTCCTTTAAGGCAAATGACAGCATTCCCATATATAGTACATGAATCCAAAATCTATTGCTCATAGCTGGGTTTCTGCTGGATTATGGATTTTGATTTTAACATTGCATGGTTCTGTCTTGGCTTAACAACCAAATAATAACATTTCAGTAATCTGTCCTGTAAAATCCAATTTCAGGAGTTTGAATTCACAATCAAATAAGCATTTTTTAAAGGTTAGAACTGAAACAATTATGTTCATTTTGTATATATAAATGTGAATTTAATTTGTGATTTCTGCACAAAATATTTGTGAGAATATCTGAAATCAACTGACAAGACTTTCTAATGATCTGACTCATCTGATGGGAGGTCTCAAGTATAGTAGAGCTGAGCCCATACCAATGCAGCTGAAAATAGACAAATGAGATCAGGAGTCAACCGTAAGAAATTCAATCTACACATTAAGACTGTTCTCGGGATGTCAGAAGAGCATGGATTGAAGATTTAGGGGCAAATTTTTACAGAGGGTGTAATCCTGTTAGTGGTGGATTTCACTCTAGTCCAGCATCAAAAATAAACAAGTTATTCCTAGACCAAGGCTTTTTCACAGCAAATAAAAAAAACCCAATTACTAAGTGAAAGCTCGTACAATAGTGATAATGAAAAATGCCTGGAGTCATAAATATAAATACCGCTTATGTTAACCTGTGGGTGATGTTTATATTATTAAAGCCTGAGGTTATCTTTGTCTCGGTATTCTGAGGTCACCATTGTAAACCCCATTCATGTTAGTCTACCGATGGCATATATGATTAAAGCCTGAGGTTAAGTTGGTGTAAGGATGACATTTATGATTAATGCCTGAATTCAGAATTAAAATATCAGTTTTGTTAGCCTAAGGGTAATATATACTGTAAAAGCCTGGAATAGTGATGTTTTAGCTTACACGGTAAGGTTATAGATAAGCAATACATTTCTACATGATAGCAATTAATTATGTTATAGAAACTACAGAAAATACACAATCATAGTATTGTAAAACAGACATTTGGACAGAATCTGATTTTGTTCCTGCAAAACAGGCATCAATAACAACCATCTGGTCTGTGTAGACTGCCTCACAAATTTACATTACAGTTTATTGTGTCAAAATGTATTGTTGCACAATTAATCCTAATAGCGAGTATTAGCACCAGCAATAAGACATAACACCTTCAGATTTAATTCCCAATCTTTCCAGTAATGAATGACATTCTTGTCCAAATTAATCTGTAAAATGCTTTTCAGTTCCTCCCCTCCTTTGATACATCTTCTTTAAACAAACAGCCCCTTTATTGAAAATGAGATTGTGTGAGCAGTGCGTTTGTAACAAAAGCCAAGCGCCTGTTTAATAATGTAGGTGGTGACCTGTGTGTTATTGGAAACACAATGATTGGATATTACATCCAGTGGGGGAAATGTCAGGATGTGGGCCTTCTCTGTGAGGTGTGTGACCTCGGTTATTAGCAACAGCTGCATTGAATGGCACAAATGTCACTGGCTGAGGAGCTGGAGTTCAGGGACATGTGGGAGAACGAGTAAAGAGGAGGGACGAAGGCGCCGCTGACAATAACCGACGCGTCGTACTCACCTACGGTAATGAGAGGTCATCGATGAGTAGCAGGGAAAGGAAACCATTGTGCACTGACTTTTTCCCAGTTGACCTCCAGCACAGACGTGAACAACCTTTTGTATGCAATCCTCATATGCTTTTATAACCTAATAACTCAAAACTGAGTTAGTTCACTGGCTACATTATTAAAGGGTATTCCACATTGGCAGTCAATACCATATGAATGTAGTTTTAATAATGAACAGTTTTAAAGCTGTTTTCTGTAAGGGTGAAACATCTGAGACCACAAGTGAAAATGCTTCCATTTTTTTTTTCCCATTAATTTAATACAGTGTTTTCATTACAAATCTTTTGATCAGCATAATAATTTGAATGTTTAAAAATAATTCATAGTTGAACACCCCATCATTTAGTGAAGTAGGAATTTTTGTCTTTAAGGTTAAATGACAAAAATCAAAGATTAAAGATTATTATGCAGATTACATTTGACACCGGTGATACTGAAGAAAAAATATTGTAATTTAAGCTTGAGAGCATATTATCACTTTTCGAATGTGAATTCTTGCTTGTGGGTATGGGAAGGTGTGGGTCCACCCTGACAACAAGGAAAAGACTGCCTTCGCCATGCCCATGGGTCTATATCAGTTTGAGAGGATGTGATCTAGATACAGTTGTGCAAAGTGCATGTCAACTTCCAGGGCTTAATATATTTCTTTGGTACTCTAAATGACATCATTGTATTATCTATTGATCTTAGGGCACACCCGGAGCTTATGGAATAGGTGTTTGGATGGTAGTAAAGGGCCCAGTGGGTCCCACTTCCTTGTGGTATTGCAGGTTGGATTCGGTGTGACCAGATCAAACAATCCTAGCAGGGAGTCTGCAGATGTCGGTCGTAGGGACTGCCAGAGGAAGCTGACTATACCTGCAGGCAGAGCTTTGGAAAGGGGGCAAGTCCCAACTACAGCGCCCTCAATCCCGTTGAAGGGAAGCGAGACTTGCATTAGTGTGAATGCATTTGAGCTGGTTTGGGTGTGAGCTACTGGGTGCTGGCATGCTCTCCCCTTTGTGCTGCAATGCTAGCTTGGAGAACTGTGTTCACTGAGGAAGTGAGCCGGGAGGCACTCTCAGCCAGGCAAGTGTCATTCTTTCTATTATTTGAGCATTTGTAGTGTGGTATAATTTGCATGCCTGGCCTGAGAGCATGCTTTCTATCCTCCCATGCAGTATTTATGGCGTTCCAGGTTTGTGGGTCGAATGTTCATATTCAAGATGTCTGCAGCAACCAGTGAAGGCTGGTCAGGGAAGTGCAGTTAGAAAACTATCAATGGGAACATTTGTTTTTGTTTTTAATTGGATTTTTGGACAGCATTATTCTTCCTCTCTTATTTGTTTTGTTGATCTGCTCTTCTTATTGAGTAGCCTTAAAGCTGTGTTTAATTGCTCTTAAGATTTATTGTTTTGCCCTGTAGCAATGTCCACCTAAGAGCTCTGATTGGGTCATGGAGAGGGAAGTAATGAGTGTGAGTGTGGAATGAAAAATTAAGGGTAAAATATAAAAGTACTTACCTTACTTACTTTTGGATTCCAAGATTGCCCCACACCCAGGCATCAAATATTCTATGAAAAGATTTTTTTTAACTTGATTGATCTGGAAAAACTTTTGAACTATCTGGGAAAACTATTGAATGTGAATGCATTGAATGTGAGGTTGTAAGAAACAGCGAGAGATTATTAAAGCTATAATAGTTAAAATAGGTGCTATTGGATGCAGAATATAGTTGACTTGGTGAAGTAGTACGAGCATAGCACTTACACAATCAGCACCTTACTGAAGCAGAAGGAGTTGATAAAATCTATAACGCCAGCCAAGGGCCTGTCGGGGTTGGTTCGAGAATTTTAAAAAGACTCATTCACCCCGTTGTCAGGCACGGTGAGGCAGCAAGCATTAATATGAAGGCAACTGAGAATTACCTCAAAACATCTGCTGGAATTATAGCAGCTGAAGCATTCTATTTTATTGTGTTTTTATACACTATACATTATTTATAAGCAAATTTTTCTTATTTGAGAACATATGAGTAATTTTGGTTACAAGCTCCGTCACGGACGAATTAAACTCAGCAGTCAAGGCACCAATGTACATGCAAACCTAATAAAGTGCAATATACTTTGATTAGCACTGCCCTGTTTCGTGAGGTGCAAAGTATGGATTTTTTCTTTCTTGCTGAAGATGAGGAAGTAGGATGGCTTTTTTTGATGCAGGATGGCGCTGGTACCGTTTTGCTATAATGTGTATTGCTTAAGAATGCGTTCTGAATTTATTAGCATTTGGAACATCCCCCTTTTGCTATAATAACAGTATGTAAATCTGACAGGCCACAGTATCCCAACATTATTTCACACTATGCTTACTTCCTCTGTCTTCAAATGAACTAGTAAATGCCTGGTGAGGTTTAATTCCAGTGATTGTGGAGAAGAGTCAGCACTCCTTGATTTTCTTTGGTTTTCAAATAGCTGTTGCAAATCTTTGAGGTGTGTTTTGTGTGATTATGCTGCCACAGTATAAATCCTTCTAAACAAAGGTCTAAACCGGAGGATATAGCATGTCTATGAAGAATGTAGTGGGGCTTCTCCTTTGTCAGGGTTTATTCTGACAAACTCCAGAGCAAAACACCCCCACTCTTGCAATTTTTTTCCATCATCTTGGAAATTACAAACTTGGTTTCATTAGTGACTAAGACTTTTTCCAGTCACCTATTGTGAAAAGCTTTTATGTTTTTTGTAATTCATTTGATAATCTAAAGGATGCTTTTACAATGAGTGTGTATCAGAATCATTCTAATCCTTCCATTCAGATCAATCAATGTTATTTGCACATAGTGACAGGAGCTCCATTATTATATTCAGTCTGAGCACTAAGGTGGTAAATTATTGGATATATACTGCATTTTCCAAGGAGTAGATATACAGTTTTATATACAGTGAGCCTTGAAATTATTCATACCCCAGGCAAATCTTTACTTAAAGTTGATTTTATTCAACCAGCAAGTCATATTTAGATGGAAAATGACATTGGTGTATGCAAAAACTTAATACAATGATGTACTAAAGACATCATTGAGGAAAAAAACATTTCTCAGCTTTTATGTACAATTATGCAAAAAGTG
>JBBJLR010000002.1:6591830-6606725 GCA_037577145.1 Brachypetersius gabonensis | reverse complement strand
CACTAACTTACAATAACAGAACACTGATCGTTTTTTAACTTTAAAAATATATTTTCATATATGACCGGGAGAGCGGGTGGGAATCGTCAGAAATAGTCTCACGCAGGGCTTTACTTCATATCTCCTGCTCTGAGCCGTGTGCTCTTCTTCAGTGAAAAAAAACCATACTCCCTGCAGCAAAAAAAGCAGATTCCCCGGGTCACAAGCGCTCCCCTGGCAGGTGGACTTTGGTGACGAATTAAACGAAGCCTCGAGGCAAAGAATTTGCCTCGAACATTTTTTGTAATCGAGTCATTCGAATTACTCGAATAATCGTTTCAGCCCTATTGTGGAGTTTTCCCATTATGCAGGAGCTAGGAAGGACAAGTGAACCAAACAGGATCATGCGAGCTTATGGCTCACGGATGCACATGAGGAGCAAAGACAAGTCCAAGAAAGGAGTTGCCAAGAAAAGATTCACAAACACTGCATCAAAGCTAGCTTCTTAGGAGGCAGTGTTGTGGCATACCAGTCAAAGTGCCTATGCTTACCCCTGTCCTCTGCTAAAAGTGCTTTCGATTGACAAGTGAACATCAGTGCTGGACACTGAAGCAATGGAAGAAGGTGGCCTGGTCAGATAAATACTTTACTCTTATCTCATGTGGATAGCCTTGTGTGTTTTTGTGTGTGTGTGTGTGAGAGACTTACCTGAGGAAAAGATAGCACCAGCATGATCTATGGGAAGAAGGCTAGCTGGTGAAGTGCCCCAGGCAATGTTCTGCTGGAAAACTTCGGGGCCTGGTATTTATGTGGATGTTACCACCAACCTAAACATTGTTGCCTTCAAGTTGTTGATTTGACCTCCAAAAGTTCAATCCCTGGAGGCCCGACCTCACAACATACAGAAGTTACTTTTCTTTGAAGAAAAATCTGCAGCACACTTTCATGAGTCTTATGGAGTCCATGGCACAATAAGTCAGAGCTGTTTTGGGGACACAAGGGGGACCTACACAATATTAGGCAGGAGATTTTAAGGCCAGTCAATATATACTGTAAGGTGTTAAACTAATTACAGGAAAGTCATTACACTGTGGTGCTCTGTGCCACTATGGTGCTCAACTCTGCCTGGGTAGCAGCAGCATTGAGACAATCCCAGTCAGCCCACCCTCGACTGCACAGCCAAGTCTAAGTCCAATATCATTGTGAAGTTGGCCGATGACATCACTGTTGTGGGCCTTGTCAGCAACGATGAAAAGGCCTACAGAGAAGAGGTTGAACAGCTAGTTAGATGGTATTGTGAGAACAATCTGTCTCTGAATGTTACAAAGTCAAATACTGACTGACATCAGGAGGATGTCTGTTGACCACTCCACGCTGCTCATCAAAGGTCCTGATGTGGAGAGAGTCCGCAGCACCAAGTTCATTGGTGTACACACCTCTGAAGACCTCAACTGGACCAACAACACAAACTCAGCTGTATGGAAAGACAATGCCTTCACTTCCTGAGGAGACTAAAACGCACCAGTCTGCCACCACCTGTCCTCACCACCTTATACAAAGGAACTGTTGACAGTGTATTGAACATCTGCATTACTGTGTGGTTTTGGAACTGCAAGCACCAGAGTGGTAGTCCCTACAGTGGATAGTGAGGACTGCTGAGATGATCATCAGGATCTCCCTTTGCACATATACACTGAACATACCCACTGTACTACCTCAATATACACCTGCCTCAATCTCTTGCTTGTCCCCCTAAATGTTTGTTGCACTGATACTTGTTACACTGCTTTGTTTTAATTTTATCCTCATGTCAAATGTCATTTGTGCCGTACATGCACCTGGGACTGCAAGAGACAATTTCGTTGAGTCATCTACTGTGTATGTGGATGGATGACAATAAAGCCAACTTGAAATTGAACTTCTGGCCTAGCTAGTGGATCTGTATGTGTGTTACATGCTTCAGCTGATGCCTGCCAAACCTATTAAATAAAATACACAACACCTCATCCATAGAACAGTTATTAATACAGTGCCCAGTGAACACTCCATATGAGGACAATACAGCCAAACCTGACCAGAATCATATTCACTCCAGTAACAATAGACCTTCTTCATCCAGCTCATGTTTGAGTTTTTTCAGCCTTTATCTGATAATGAGAAAAAGCACTTGTGTAGTTTTGAAGAGTAAACATTTCACAGAAAAAAAAATGAGAAAAAAAACAAATGTCGAATAATGTGTGAGCTACTTTAGTCGAGTAGTTCACACATAATTCAAACCCACCATGTGAGGGCCAGCCTGGCTCACAGGATAAAAGAAGAGGAGATTATGAGCTTCGAAAATCAAACGCCTACAAGCAAGCCCTGGCTGTGAACAGCTGTAGACAATAAGAGGCCATAATCAATCATTCTCCACCTAGCCTCACTTCCCCATGGCAGAGGGCTGTCCCCCTGGGAGTCCTACTTAAGGACAGACACAGGCATTGCAGGGCTGCCCTTGATATAGCATTGAGAAGGGATTGTACTTTTTTGCTCTCCTATCAAACACAAATATGACCAAAATAATACAGACATTCCTAATTAAAGAATTCAACTACTTAAAGATGCATCCATTGTTGACACAGGTGCACAAACAATGTATGCACCCTCCAAAGAAAGACACTGACAATAGAAGTCGCTCTGGGGCAGCTGCAGTCTAAGGAAAGAACAGAAGTATCAAGGAACTACTCAATGTTTGAATCTCTGTCTAGTCTAAGGCAACACTTCATTATTCTCAGAACTTGGACCTTGGTGCTCCAGGGCTCCTATTCAGGAAGAAAAATCCAGCAACAAATTGATGTTTGTTTGGTAAATAATATTGATGAGCATCCAAAGAGGACCTACACCAGACATGTCAAACAGGGTTCCTTCCATACCATAGAACTGCAAAGATTAGTCTTTTCTGTTGTCTTACACTCTGAATTCAGTCCATGATGGTCTTGCTAAGCTGACAAGTTGAACTAGGTGTATTTAATGAGACTGAAGTCTGCAGTGCTGTGACCTGTGGGGACTGGTGAAATCTTTCTACAGCCATATTGCCACTGTCATATTGTTACAGCCATTTTGTCACTTTGTACCCCCTTTATTGCCATTTAAACCGATAAAATGTTTCTTGGATAATTTTAAATCAACAGTCAGGAAAGTATTTCCTTCTCCTGCAGATAATATACACCCTTTACCACACTGATGAACTTTTTACCAGAGGCCTGAAACAATTTGTTCTGTCCAAGCTCTAGGGTCTCAGCAGAAGAAGCATAGACTCAATTATTAGCTCCAGTTTTTTTTTTTTTCTTAGTTTCCATTAGTTCTGTCTTTTGGGTGCAAATTATCGGCGAGCCAAGATTCACCTTAAACTCCACTAAAGTGCCTAACTGTTCCCTTTGCTATTCTGGAGATGGGCTTTTATCTTTTATTACTCAGTGTTCTCTGAGACTACCTTTATTCTGCCATCCTGTGGATGGCAGCAGAGTCTCCTCTGATTGCTCATGCTGGAAAAGCTTTCATGCAGTACATCAGAGAGGATTCAAAAACCACCATTGAGTCTTAAAACAACCCAAATAAAAAAATTAGGTGGAAAGGCAGAACAGAGGAAGATTTATTTCAAAGTATTTTAAATCACTAGGCCTCATGTAGCCATATTGGAGCAGCCAGCTCTCTCATTTCCACATTATGGCCCCGGATGAGGGTTTTGACGGCAAGTAACTGTGTAGAAGCACAGCTGGAAGCTGGAAGCACCGTACAGACTTCTGACCCTCTTCCACTTTCTCTCTGCAGACACTGAAGCTGAGTTTACTGGCTGTTTTTGTGCTTGTATAAGTTCCTCATCATTTTACATTTTAAAGCAATCAGCAGGGAATTTCAGGAGATATGACCAGCTATAAGCGCCCGCAGAAATATAAAGGTGATATACTGGCAGATGATACATTATTTGTTAATAAAATATATTATTAGTCCGACATTGGAATTACAGCTGATAATAACAACCAATAATTTGGTGTCCTATTTAGCTTGCACCAGATGCACAAGTAGCCACTAGTGCTGACCAATGCTGCTTTTTAAACTCTCTCAAATGGGTAATGCCATGGGTGTTGCAACACAGATTAAAGGTAATTGGTATGAAATATCAATCACTAATCAATTCCTTCTAATGGATTAATGGCTAAACTTTTTATGTTTGTGTTAAATACACTGAAATGCTGCAGTGCAAATAATGCCTGCATTTATTCTGATTACCATTTAAATATCTACCGCCACCCCGGCAGCGTTATTACCTGTCCATTACTGTGGATGATGATGTAGTGCTGAGCCAATAAACTTCCCTTTAATTGGATCTATTTTTATTTATATGTAAATATATTCTTGTATTGCTGATTTTATCAGCCTGTGTCTGGAAATAACCACACATAATAGACTTTGTGTCTTATATCTGCAGGAAAATATTCATGGTAGACCCAATGATATAATTACAGCAGGAAGACTTCAACCTGAATAACTTTATCTGTGGCAGCAAAATGAGACCTTAATGGATTTCGCCCCCATGAACTCGGCTGAATTAAAATGATTATGTAAATAAAATATGAATCTGGGTCAGATTAACTTTTAAGGTTTCAATAAGCTGTCAAAAATTGAAGGTTCCCATTTTAAAAGTCTCCATACATTCAGTATTTAGAATGAGAGGCAGCACCAGCAGGCTGTGCAGCGCACATTCACTTCATTCTACCTGAATTGTTCAGTGCTAGCATGCGGTCTGTGGGTTCAGAGTTCAAACACACAGACTCCAGCACTTAACTGGCAAAGGCCCCAAAGGAAGCCATGCCAATTCAAACTGTGTCCATTACATTGATTAATGGCTAAGTAATGAGCCTAATGACTTGAATCTTAAATGAAAACAATGCCAGTGCATGTATTTGTGCTTGAATTTTGAGTTTCACTCAAACCTTTTAAGATATTGCTAAAGTACCGCATATTTTCCCTTGGCCTATATTCTACCATCCCTGGCAGCTGATTAGACATACACACATGTAGGCTAGTATGTTTACAAGCACTGACAAGAGCACTGGTGAGGTCAGGCACTGATGCTGAATGCTGGAGTTTGGGATCACAGACACCACTCCAACTCATCCCAATTATTTGATGGTTTTCCTTTTCTCCAGAGAATGCAGTGTCACTGCTCCACAGGCCAGAGCCTGGGGCTTTATACCTCTCCAGCTGACTCTGGCACTGGGCATAGTGGCCTTTCGCTCATTAACAGCTGTTTCGAACGTCCTATTCTATTTGATATTATTTATGATATTTTCTATGTGTACGCAGTTGAGCATCTGTGTCAGCAACGATGCACCTGAAGAAGCTGAAACACTATTTAGAAATAGTGTCTGGATTCCTTCAGTGTACCATTAAGTTTTTTTAAGAGATGCATAACAGCACTATCAGTGTCTTATTGATCTAATATTGCTAAAGATTTTCACCTGAGAAGCACCAAACCAGCGCCTAAACTTTGCTGGTCTCGCAGCGAGAACCCATGACATCACGAACGGTGGGCGGAGTCTTGCATGTTGATTTTTTTTCAATGGTAATAACACGCTGAATAAGCTGCATTTGGATACTGAAATAAATCCTCAAAGTTTGGAGAATAACCAGCAAGAATAACCAGCAAGCAGGAACTGAGTTTAATCACCTTTAGGACTGAACCTTGTTTTCTTCTATTACTTGTACATTATTACTGTTATTACTTTGGTATTCATTGTAAGAACCAGAAACGTTTATGGAAAAACGTTTATGGAAAACTCCAGAAAATTTATGGAGTGTTTATTCAGTGAATGTCAGATTAAATCTCTCTCAGACAGTCTTTTGTCTGTATAACCTTCCATTTGATGTTACTTTATCATATGCACATACATCAACACTGATGTTATGTGTATTACTATTGATAGAAAATTGAGACAAAGAATTGTTTTAATTGGATATACAGTAAATCAGCATGGTCAAATCTACACTGCTAATGGTAAATAAGAACAATATTGTTGGAAAAGTATTTTGTGAAGAAGCTGTTTCTACATCTGTGTTTTTTTTATTCAGTAAATGTCGTAGTGTTTTCACTGCAAACAAAACATGTTATACCATGACTAAATGGATAAATGAATATCCAACAAATAAAGAATTAAAGACAGTTAGGACTACTTTACTGGGCACTGAAAGGCCTTTTTAGGGTGGGAACAATGTTCAGAAATTTTATATATCATCGCTGACGGGCGGAAACGGCCAAAACGGCTTTTTGCTCTGTTGCACAGCTCCGCTGGATGGGAGTGGAGTTACAAGGGTTTGGCGATAGCTGTATTGTCCAATGTAGGAAAGAGATTTAATCCCAAGCTATTTTCAACACTTTTCATTGGTTAATAATTTCTAAATTTTACAGACCCACGTGGAGACTGATCATTAGTATCGATTTATGAGTTACGAGGTTTCCGCCCGACAGCGACGATATGCAAGTACTCAGATAAATCATTGTCAAAATGCCGGTGGATGAAAGTTTGTTTAAACAAAAGATGTGAAATTTGATTAATTAATTTTATTTGTTTTAATACTGGTTGTGATTTTATCTGGTCTCAATTTTGTCTATTAAAAGGTTTATATGACAACAATTTATTTTTGAGTAAAACATGTAGTTATGTTCTTGTTACATCAGCTGATTAAAATTTTTGTTACTACTTTTGTTACTACTTTTTTCACTGCAAGAACATTTAATATTTGTTATATTTTCTTGTGTTTTATTGCATTGTCCGGATGAGAAGCTGGCATGTGCCTTAGCATCACTCTGGGCGAAACAGAATTGTCACACTCAGTAGACATCAATGCATGATCAAACATATGAATAATCTTCTCTGCATTACCACTTCAGTAACCTGGAAGAAATTACAAAACTTTATATCAATGCCACAGGTGTACTTAGCCAAATAAATCCTTTGAATCCTCTCACCATTTGTCTGGACTGAACCTGTGCACTGAGTTATAGAATGGAGAATGGAGTGGAGTCTATTGGCTGCTTCTTGGCACTAAAAATACAGAAAAGCCTATGATTAAATCAGAACATTAGGTCTCATCAAACAGCAATTTATGTAGATGAGACAGAATAAATTAAAAATGCTTTGTGTAAATATGTCATGTACGTGTAGTTTGAGGTAGTTTCTCCATTATTTAGACTAGTTTACTTCACCACTACCCTCCTCATAATGGTAAGAGCAGAGACTAGATTAGGCTGCTTATTCCCAATCACTAGTTAAAATGTGCTGATGTTATTGTACATGTGGCACTAAATCCACTTAAAATATGGGCTTTCATTTAGCTTTCTGAAAAGATAGTGTCTTCTAACAATAGATTGCTAGACTTCTAATAAACTGCTCATATTACCCTTTGCTTGTCCAGGATTTAAACAGTGCACAGGGAAATGTGATGGAGCCCGACAGGACCCAGTCATACTTATTCATGAAACCAGTCTATTTGCAGACTGGCACTGGATCTGGGCGGCAACAGCATTTGCTGAATGATAATTTTGTCCTATTTGTAATAAGTCTGCTCCTCTTTTGTTTAGTGACATTTGGCGATTGGGAAAATCATTACATTGATCTCCGCACACAACACTTTTGTTTTATTAAATTTGGCTGCAGTTTTGTTTCGTCTCGCTCTCAGCGTTCTGTAGGGGGTGACTGCATTCTAAATGTGACACAGCAATTATTCTGCCTGAACTTTTCCTCCATCCCAGGTCTGCAGCTGATGTGAAATGCCAGCCTGGGTTGTGACTATCACTTTGTTTCCTCTCTTATCGACCACAATAGCAGAGTGAGGAGGAGATAAAGAGGAATATCATGGAGGAATATTACTTCACTGGAAAAACAGTAACATGAGTAACATCAAAAGCCTCTCAAGGAATTCAGGAACATACTGTCTGCAGGGTCATATTGATGGACTGCAAACATTCTAAAAGGATAAAATACAATTGAATTATACTGTTGTTGGGTTAATTAGGTAATTATTTAATTATTTTATTACAGCTCCACCGCAGTGCTATTTACTGTAAACATCTACACACACACAGACACACACACACACACACACACACACACACACACGCACGCACACATATATATATATAAATATATATATATATATATATATATATATAAGAAATAAAATGGATTGATTTGCAATAAGACACTTATAACATGACTTATAACTACCTCAATATGCTTTTCATATTCAGAAATAATCCTTCTGTTTATTTCTATGCCCCATTAATTTATGATGGGATTTTGAGAATCAAGGGAATTATTTCTCTTCCTATGAGGATGCCGCAAACATCTATCTCTTCGAAAGATTTTAGAAGCAATTCCACATCAGTAGGCATTTGTTAGAGTTTAGTTGGCCAATAAGGTTTGGTTTATTGATACCTAACCCCTATGTCCTTGACATCCTCATTGACACAGAGTGTCTTCATCTTACTCTCGCCCACTCATTTCTCTTTACTTGCATTTCTCTCAAACAGTATCTCTTTCAATTCTGTCTTCACCAGTCTTCCCCATTATCCTCCCCAGCTTTCTAGTCCCATTTTTATGGCTTTCACCACTTATAGGACTTGTATTTTACTATGATAAGAACATATGAGATTTTATTTAAGCTTCACAGAAAAACGTAATTGCCGATTGTTGCATACTTAGGAAAAATAATCAACATTTCTTGACAGTTGGTGTAGAGCCATTTTAAAGGATCTGAAATATTTTCAGGAATATACCATTTAAGATTCATTTTTTGTCATATGTAGAACAGCAGTTGAGCAGAGTAGAGAGGTCCAGCGTAGAGAATGACGGAACAACGAACAGGACTTTATTAACAAAAGAACAAGAAACAGGAGACTAAACAAAAAAGCTAACAGGGCACTGAACAAACACAGGGACCAACTAAAAGAAATTAAATAAAGCAAAAAGAGACTGGGGAGGAACATAAATAAACATGAACACAAGGGGAGCAAAAACTCTAAGCAAGAAGCACAGGGTGAAACAGACAGCAAACTACTAAGCAAAAACACGAAGAGTGAAAATAAATATGCAAAAACATAAAGCCAAAACCACAGAGCAAACACAACAAGCAAAAACTTCAAAAACCAACAAACCTAGACTAAAAACAAGGATACCTATATATGAAGTGAGCAAATGAGAAACACCCAGGCAGGGAGGAGTCAGGAACAAGACACAGGTGAACAGGATAACAAGGGGGTGGGGCTAAGATACACATGGATCAGGTAAACAAAGGCACATGGAGAACAAAAACAACAACAGACAAGAAAACAGGGGGTGAAACTGGATTAAGGGAAAGTCTTATTTCAAGGGAAAGTAAGGGAGAGTAAGTTTGACATAACTGTAACATAACATTACTTTTGCAATAAAATACAAAGGATTAAAAAACAATGGTTTGTTTTTTAAACAAACTATTGAGTGAGATAAACACTGTAAAGTAACCGTGGTGACTAAATTCTCTAAATTCCGCACTAAAGAGAAGAAAGAGAGAGAGAGAGACCACTTCACAGTCCAGGGAGAGGAATGAGCTGATATATATGGTCAGTGTTTAATCAGTCTTATGGTATGGGGCAAAAACTGTCCCAGAAACTGCTTGTTCTCATCCTGATGCTCTGAAGCAGTTTTCAAAATCAGAGAGAACAATCATAGCTGGTAAATTTTACAGTAACAAGAAAATTTAGTCAGATTTAGTCTTTAGGCAAAAACATGTTTTAAAACGCACCCTATTTTTAGTTGTTTCATCATAATCTGCTTTGACTGAAATGGTAAATAGTTTTAGTTGAAGCTCTGAAACCATCAAAAAATTGAGGTGTTTTGGCTGCACCCAGAAATATGCCCTTGGCTTTTTATAATGTGTCTTTGGAAATGATAATCAAACAACAGCCCCCTTTCTGCCAAGCCATCAGGTGTGTCCCAGGCACATCTTATCAGCACATCTGGAGATTTGGATCCCAAATATATTCACAGAAAATCACAAGCACACTGCTACAATAGAAAACTTGACAGATAGCAATGGTTGTTAAACAGTGAGTGTCGGGCTAAAAAAGTTTGACTCAAATAAATGACTCATTGAACATGCAGGAATCGTGAAATGACCTTTCTTTCACATACTCTTACTGTGCTTGCTCAAACAAGACTTGAAAAATCTTGAAAATTTTTAAGTGCACCACAGACCATCCATGCATGACTGAATTATAGCCCTGTACAATTGTACCAGGATGTGTGCCTCTTAGATTCCGGGTGGTTCAGAGATTCTTGTTGGGAGAATGGAGTTTGGGATGGGCACTGCTAGAGGAGTACTTAGACTCACAGGCTATTACAGCCCACATTACTGATACATTCCCTTGCTCTGTCAGTGTCTGTTTTGGAGGGAAGAAGTAATTTTGCACCAGTTCAATTAGCCTTCAATTTTAAGAATGAGAGAACTGGTCTGGCTCTGACTACTAGCAACAAAATTGGCTGTCTCACCATTTCCATGAGATTGTAAACAAAATTAAAAGTGATCTCATTTTTATCCCTTGTTCGAAAAAGATCCACATAAGTGGGTCCATATAAATAATGTATTGTTGTTAGACAATGCTCACATTCAGAACAAAATGGCTTCTAACAAAACAATTTCCTAGCTTTTGCTCTCACACAAAGCTGGGACTTATATAAGCAGGGAATAAGCCATAGGGTGCTGGCGACTGCTGTGCCTAAAGCAAAGCATTCGTCCTGCAGAAGTGTAGGGGAGATGGTGGCCCGTCTCGTTTTCTCCCACTAGAACCCTTTGAGTGGTGGGAAATCAAAAGGCCATTTTAAATGGTTGTGTCAAAGCCATTACAAGGAGAACATTTAATGGAGATGGCGGCTGAGGTCCATGAGCAGAGGGATCCAGAGGCCTTTTCTGCTTTATTACCGAGACATGTTTCTACAGCGGGAGTCAAAGCAGCAGCCTGACTGTAACACAGAAACACAAATGCTACAGTTTGCTGAATATTAAATTATGGTTTGCTATCATTAAATTAACGTGCGCCTAAAAGCCTGATAAAACCTGAACTAAGCATAGAAGAATGGCAATGTAATCATACTGGAATAAGCAGATCATGCATTCTAAACCGACAGAAAGATATGAATAATTGATTTGTTGAAACAATACAGTTTTCTAGGTTAAAAGTCCTCTTGGTCCCAAGCAAGGAAAAAAGGAAAAAACCTTAAAACATTCAAAAACACAACAAATCCTAAAACAACAAATGCTAAAACAGAAAATCCTAAAATAGAAAATCCTGAAAATCATGTTCAGCTACAGAAACGTGTTGATTAGTTACAGCATGGGTCAGTCTGAACGACCCTGGAAAGTAAACAGAGAGCCTCTGGAGGAGCTTTAAGTGAAAATATCTGTCTAAATGGACATTTACAAACCAAAAACAGTGTTATGTTTTTTGGCTTGTTAGTGTGTTGTGCACCAGGCACTCATACTTTTCATCAGAAGTGCTGCTACATAAAGAACATGCCCTGTACAGGGCAACACATCCCTGTGTTTCATTTGTATTCAGTTGCACTGGGCATGTTTCTCATTATTCCTGTGAATATGCTTTCAGTATTCATGCAAACGAAATGAAACAAAATGTCCAGCAGTGGTGAAGGAAAGGATACTGGTAACATTCCAGGATGTCTGGATAGTTATGTACACCAAATTAGAAAAAGATTCAGCAAACAAATATACAAGTAGCTATGTTTCACCTTTAACCCACCGATGATTGGTACAATATTTGAGTCTAAATATGAACATATATGCTCAATTTTGAAGACATAGGCAGATACTGTAAACATTAAAAAGGCACAAATATGTGTTGCACATTTATATTTACACTTATAGCACTCTTGCAGCACACTTACGGCAGATGCTTTTATCCAGAGCAATGTGCACGAGTGCTTTGTAGTCTAAGTAAAAAAACATGCCACTCACACCTAAAAGACTTTGACTTAAATTAAGAGCTGCTAGCAACTAAAATTCCAATTCATACAAGAGGACATGGAACATCCTTTTTATATTATGATGTTAGTTTTGATGTTTTTTGTTAATTATGTTAGTTTAGGGCAGGAACAAGTGGCTGTTCTCCTAAATGTTCATTGAAGGGGTGAGATATTACTCCAAGTGCTCAGTGAAGATCAAAAAGCAATACTTTTCATTAATCCAGGTTTTTCCAGTAAATCCATTTAAGCAGACAGTTTCTTAACAATTTGATTATCTGTAGAACATCTATAGAGAACTTCAAAACGAGGGTTGGACAAAAAGTATAATAAAATACAAAAGAGTTCAAAGGGTTGTGAGTTTATACCATTTTTCAGTGAGTCTCCATCACATCCATTCGCCGCTTCTTTTCTTTCCTCACCCTATGGTTGCAAATGAGTTCGGGGAGAATTCCCATTACTGCGGTGTGCAGACCATTTGATGGAACACATAAATGCATCAAGCCACAAACACACAAACTGTTGGGCCATTAGTTGCCCAGAGGGAGGTCTCTTCCCACCAGCTCATATCCATCACCTAGAAACAGTGTCCACTGCTGTATCATGCCTGTCTGTTTTGTTCACGGGGAAGAGAGTGGGGGAATATGTTGCTCCCTAACCAGTACAGCTCCTCACATCAAGCCGGGACATTACTGGGAATGCATGCATGCTTTTATGCATGTGGATGCACGATTACTGCAGTGAGGATTGCACCTAACAGATGCTTCAAGTGAAAGCACATGGATGTCAGAGTGGTAGATAGGGGCAGGTGTCTCGGATTGTCCACTGAGGAAAAAAAAACACACACACATAGCTTGTTATTCTGGTCCAACAACAATAACAAAAGAAAAAAAAAAACTCAGGTAGCTACTCTAGATATTGCATACCAGCCGATATTGATCAAAAACACAGACAACAGGGGTGGACTGGTGGGGGACGGCTGTGGTGGTGAAAGTTTAGAGTGAGAAAGTTAATCTTTTCTTTGCATAATGGTATGCATGGGTGTCTAGGAGTGCACACTCAAACACCCGCGCTGTCTCCAGATTTGTTTTGGAGATTTATTGGCTGAGAGCCCCCTAGGTCTTTATGCAGGTCCCCTCAGCAAGCTCTCTTTCCACGCTCATTTGTAGGAACCAGCAGACCTCAGTGACTCATGTTTAAACATGGCTGCTACAGTGCTATCTAAACAAGCCCTTCAGGCTCGGGCCTGATAAGCTCTCGATAGGGCTTCTTGCTTCTTCCTTTAAACAAAACCAGACATGTGCACTGGGAAAGGTATCGCCTCATGTTTACAATGTCTTTAGCCACTTCCCATTTTTGTACCCAATATCTTTAGGGACACCAGCGATTATAGTAACAACTGAGGTGTTCCTGGGTTTATGCTTTCTTCCCCTAGACTATACACGTCCATCCATTTCAGTAATAGGGCAACCAGTTATAACCCAGTGTCCGCGCGGATGCTACATCACCAATGTATCGAGTCTGCATGCATCGAGAGCTGATGAAGGCAGAATAAAACTCCACCCTGCTTTGTAAAGTTGCACACATGCCCTTGCAAACAACTGACAGGACCGACTTATCCACTTTCATTTCGCCTCGCTGTATTTCTGTCTTTCCTTCCGCCAGAAGGCTTCGTTCTGCCAACCTCATCAGTCCACGGGGAGGTGAAATACTTTCAAATTAGTGAGGAAAGTCCAGGTAGCACATTTGAAAAGTTCAGTCCATTTCCATTTAGATGAACGGCTGCATGGGCACTTTTGAGCAAATGTGACATTTTAGTTTAGGTTAACACGTTGTGTATGTTTTCAGAGTCATCATCTGTGAAATTACAAAACCACACCAGCACAGAGAAAATAAAGGAGTATATGTAGAAGGTCAATAATGTCGTAACGAAACAAGTAAATTACTGAGCAGCCTTTTGCAACCAATGCAGTCTGTGCACTCGCCTGACAGACAGCTGTAATTGTTGAGATGTTCCAGTTTAGAATATGGTGGAGGTGGTCATGCCCTTCACAAACTTTCAGCACCAGATTTACTTTCTAAAGAATCTCGCTTTATAGCAAAATAAAAGCTAGAGAGCCTGATCACAAAAGGGAAAAAAAACGAGAGCAAGAAAGAGAGAGAGATCAAGAGAGAGAGAGAGAAAGAGAGAGATAGGGACAGAGACTCATTCCTTATGCTACACTGCACATTTCTCTTCTTGTAATGGATGGTCCCTCCAAGCATGAGGCTCTCTTATCATTAACTCTCATCACTTTTCCTCTCCTCACACAATACAAGTCCATTTCTCACTCTTTTGCTCTCTCTCTCTCTCTCTCTCTCTCTCTCTCTCTCTCTGTCTCTCTCTCTTTCAATCTCTCTCTTCTCTTTACTTCTCTGCTTTAATATGCCCATGTCTCTCATTTTGGACTAAAACCCTCAGCTCCCCTGCCCCAAGCCCCCTTTGGTGTTATACCCATAACACATAAAAATCTTTTCATTTAGCTTACAAAAGTTAATGTTGGCATGATATTGTGGATAACATTCTTACCATGCAAATGGTAAAATGAGGTTTGGGGGTTGGGGTTCTCCACCAGAATGCTTCTACATTGTGATTAGCTGCTCAGCCAGAGCATGCGTTGATATCTTGCTGCATGCACTGCTGTTTAGAGGAACATGTGCAGAACATCTGATGGTTATTTGTGAGAAAATTCATGTGTGGCATGAGATCTGTGTAAGCTGCATGTACACTACTCACAATAAGTTATGGATATTGTTATTTACATGAGTGCTTGTCCTATTTGCTCTGAATTTTAATGAAATAAGTAAAAATTCCCTTTGATAT
>JBBJLR010000002.1:6545074-6584106 GCA_037577145.1 Brachypetersius gabonensis | reverse complement strand
GCACATCCTTTGAGCACGCAACCAGGAATGTTGTCAGGTCCAGCAGCTTTCCGTGGGTTGACTCTGAGCAGAGTTTTTCTCACATCAGCCAGGTTGGTTGAGCCCCTGTAGGTTGCAGTCTCCACGAACATGTCCCAGTCATTGTGTTCAAAGCAGTCCTGAAGTTGATGTAAACAAAAGCCCCCTCCTCTTGCTTTGTGGCTAAGATTAGCATCACGGTCGCTTCTGTACAATGGCATGTTGCTATATAGCCGCAGCCATCTCCGGAACGCTGTCGTTGAGCTATATCTCCGCAAAAACATAAGCACAGCAGTCTCTGAATTCACACTTGGTGGTTTGCTGGAGTCGCACATGTTCCAGTTTATTGTCCAGGGAGCGAACGTTGGCGAGGAAAATGGATGGTATTGCCGGCTGGCTAGCATTAGCCTTTAGCCTAGTGTGGACTCCCACTTGCTTGCCCTGCTTCAGCTGAGGTTTGCACAGCAAGTCGAGGTCTCAGAGTAGTAGCAGCAGCTCATCTCCGAGGTAAGCTATGCACTTTTCTATTAAAGCGTGAAAAAAGCGTGAACTTTTGAAAAAGAAAAAAAACATACTTTAGCACCAAAGTGTCGCAGTGGACGCTGCGACCTAGTGCGCTGCCATCTTATTCAATAAATTTACCTTTACGTTGTTTGCCTTTATGCTTTCCTTAATGGTAATGGATTAAACTGAGTTTAAAATGAAATTTAAGTGTTCTGGGAGTATAATTGGGGGCATATTTAGGGTTTCCACTATAAAAATAGACATTTAAGGCTTTTAAACAAAGCACAATGTTTTTTCACTAACGCAGGTGCTCTTGGAACGCAACCCCGCGAAAATATATATATGTGTGTGTGTGTGTGTGTTTATATGTATTTGTATAATGTACTTTTATATGCTACTCTTGTGTTGTATAGCTTTTTATTCCTTTGATTACTTTAATTTTCTGCTTCTACTTTCTTCTTTCGTTCTGTCCATTTTGCTGCTGTGACAATGCAAATTTCTCATCTGTGGGACTAATAAAGAGTCTTACTCTAAGCAAAACAAGATCACAAACCAGGTAAACTTTTGTAATATGAGTGAAAGCAACAAAGAGGCTACGTGCATAAAAATACTGTATTCACAGTCTACTGAATAAAGCGTTTGCATCTTGATAGAAGATGTGTGAATAATGTTCTCTTGGGTAAACGAAAGAACTGAAACTGATCAATGAGTCCGAGCAATACATTTACCTCCTAAACAACTACATGATGGAGTATGGGTGGATAAAGTGGATATTATGAGAATATTAGTAAGAAAGACATTGTGATCCAGTGAAAACGTCTTGCTATCAGGCCCTCAGAAGTGTGCGCTCCTCACATGCCCCTGCAGTGTCCACCATCCCACTGGAGTCTCTGTCACAGTTATTAGCACAGAGGAGCTCAGGGGAGCCTGGATCAGAGACAGAAGCTGAGATGATTCTCCTGTGCCTCAGGCACCACACATCCTATTCCACTTGAATTTAGATGGAGTATATAGATTGAGTCATGGGGATCAAGGAGATCAGTCATTGTCTCATTAAAACCACACCTCCAAGAAGTTATGATGGAAAAACTTCTGAAAGTTTTCATGAAGCTATATGACACCCTGTTTCAGCCTATATAATTATTTCTCATCCACTAAAATGTTAGCCCCAGTTTAATAGTTTCTGTTTGGGGCATGAGCAAGATCCAGCTGAAGGTACTGTATTCACTGAGTGGTACAGAAAACACATATCTGCTTACTTTAATGCTTTATTTGATACTTGAACCTTGCTACACGTTACTATAACCATGCTGAAAACATGTCATGGAAGAGATTTATTAAGGTCTATTATTATAACAGCATCACAGTGTCATCACCATAACAGATACTAGCTGTGTATGGTGCTGCCATTTATTGTTTTTCTTTGTTTTTTTTTATTATTATTTTTTTTCTGCTTTCATACTCTGTTTAGCATTCACACCTCTCTGAAAAGCATTATAGACACAGTATATTGGTTAATTAGTACATTGTATATTGGTACAGTATATTAGGGATTAAAGAGCCCTCAAGATTAGAAAAAATGAAGGGATATCTAGTTGAATACAACTGAAATGCAAGGCATCCATAACTCATTTACATTGTTACCAGTAAGCTGTACTAAGTTGTTACCAATATTTTTGAGATGTACTGCCTATTCAGATGCACTGTGAAGGTCTACTTTATCACTTTTGTTGCTCTAAATTAACTTGATCCTCAGATGAATAGATTTTTATTTGATCTGTCAAACCTACTGACAATAGTAACAGAATTACTTTGCATGTGCACCGAACCTAGTTTATCTTAACTTTGCGAATAATAAGATGTCTCTTTTAACATTGACGTGTATTTCTTCTAGGGTGAAAATACAAAAAAAAAAAAAAAAGGTGAACTGAAAAGCTTATGAACAAAACCATACCTTTGAAGTTATGAAGGTATCATGGCTCGACACAATGAACTCTTTATTGTTACTGTCTTTTTCTTGAAGGTAGAATTTTGATCAAAAGGGCTTTTCTTCTGACAGATACTTCACTTTGTTTTCTCTCTAAACAGTATCAGGAAATTGGACATTTTTTTTCTACAGCAGCAAGCAAGAAGGGTTACCCTCAGTGTAGAAGTCCATTATCCTTAAATGCAGGCTGTCTGTGTATCAGAGCTTTGTGTGTGTGCGTGTGTATGTGTGCGTGTGTGTGTGTGTGTGTGTGTGTGTGTGTGTGTGTGGCTGCTTCTGTGTGTTTATGTGTGTGTGCCTTCCTAATGTTATCCCTTAAGGGTAGAAATGTAGATATTAAACAAGGCATAGTTTACCAAACCTTATTTCTAGTCTAAACCCATTTTAATATGTATTTAAAGCTGCATAGATGCAAATTAGGTGATGATTAAATATGTACTTTCATGACATGGAAAAAGTTAATACTTAACATTGTCTCACCCTGCTGTGTCTTGCTTCCTCTTGTCTGACTTTGTTTATGCTCTGTAGTGTTCTGTCCCCATGTGGGTTCTGTTTGTTTACATGTGAAGCTCCGCCCCAGTCTGCCTCCCAGTCTAGTTCACCTGTCAGCTTGTTTGTAACCCTGTCCTGTCTCGGCTGTTTTGTATCACCTTCGTGTATTTATACCCCAGTCTTTGTGTTTAGTTTGGTCAGTCAACCGTGGTTTCTGCTACTCGTTACTTTGCTATGACTTTCCCAGGGCTCTTTCAGTTCATAAACCCAAGTATTTATTTGTTTCTGATCGTGTCTGCCTCTAGCTCTGTGTTTCCCTGGTTATGCTCCTTGGTTTGCTTTCTAGTATCAGTTCTTAGTTTGGTATATGTTTCATGTTTATTTTAAGCTGGTTGTTTTGTTTTCAATTAAATTCTCATCTGCATGTACGTTTGCCCCCAGTCCTGCATATGCACGTCACAAACATATCATTTCGGAACTTGTTATTCTTTTAATTGTGTTCTATTTAGACCTCTATTTGGAAACACAAAATGACATGAGATCATTATGGTGTGATGTATCAGTCATTTAATAAATTCTACACATACTGTATCTCTCTGTCTTTATTTGTCTTTATTTGTCTATTTCTCTTTGCCTGTCCCTTTCTCTGTCTCTCTGTCTCTCTGTCTCTGTCTCTCTCTCTCTCTCGAAGTCTTCAGTCTCCCTTCCATCCCCTTTCCCTTCTTATGCCTCTAAGTTAGTAATTAATAGAGATGTAGATGGGTACTTAAGGGAGATATTAACATGCATAATGCATTTGCATAGATGAGACTGGAGTCCATATTTCTTCTTTTTTATTACAGCATTTCATAAAGTAGCAGTTAAAGATACATTAACCTCTATGTTCACGCCCCACTCCACCATGGCACTCTGATGTCCTGGGAGCATGATGTCAACCTTTATTGTGTATGTAGTGGGCCCTGAAAATTAATACTAATACATGTATAATGCCAAGCACTAAAAAAATCTGAGGTAATAAAATAATTGTCATATTTCTCAAAATACAGTTTTCTCTAAAGACAGAAGTGTCAAACTAGGCAAATAGAGACAGTTTACAGTTTTCTCTAAAAAACAAAAAACAAAACGTATTAAAGGACCAAACTCAGTCCCACTCTGTGTGATCCATATGTCAAAACTATGCTGCAAATACAGCCCATTCTAAGGTTTTTGTGATGTCATAAATGCAAACACATGGTGCAGCTGGTGGCCTAGTGGTTGGAGAATTGCCCCTGCAATCAGAGGGTCATGGGGTTGAGTCCTAGGTACCCTTGAGCAAGGTCCCATCCATACGAACTTTGCTCCCCGGTGCCCCTCATTGATGGCAACCCCCTGCTTCACTTGGTGAAGGGGTTAAATGCAAAAAAAGAATTTCACATTGTTCACAGTGTGTGCTGTGCAAGTAAGGGGACTTTTTACTTTACATTTTCATTTACGCACATACACATATACTCATTATCCTGTCACTGCCATAAAGAATACAGTAGGAGTGAATTTGGTCAAAGTTTAGGTGGTATGTATTAAAGTAAATGCCAGGTCCCAAGTTTTCCAAGCAGAACAATACCCAGAGGATCACACTGCCTCCACCCGCTTTCCTTCTTTTCATACTTTCCTTCATCCAGGTGCCATCTTTTTCCCAGGCAAGCAACACATGTGCACCTGACTCTCACCGATTTTTGAAAGGCAGCATGATTCATCAGACAAGGCCCCTTCATTCTATTGCTCCATGGTTGAGTTCTGATGCCATGGTGGGCATTTTCAGTTCTCGACTGGGGTCAGCAAGGACCATCTGACTGGTCTGACACTTCACACATTAACCAGCAAAAAAAAATGTTCAGTAAGATCTGATGAATCAGGCAAGCATTTGCTACCTACACACATCAGAGTCTTGGGCACCCATGTTTCTGGTTCACCTCTTAACCTTCTTTGGACTCCACAAGACACACTGCCATGATGATCTTTAGATCTTTTCATCTGCCCGTTTCCTCTGCTTGCAACAGATCAGCTTGATGAACTGTTCACTTACTGCCTAATAGTTCCTACTCCTTGACTGCCACCATAGTAACAAGATAATAAGCGTTATTCACTTCACCTGTCAGGGGCTTTAATGTTGTGGCTGACTGTTGTATATTGCTGTAATATGAGACTCCAAGCATTACACTTAATTTGAGCTCATAATAAGGTTGCCTACCAAATAAAATACACCAGTGTATAAACAAGATAACATCACAGAATTATTTCAAAACAGGTTGAACACAAGTTAATTTTTATACTTTTATACTTTTTATACTACAAAGTAATGTCAAAGACCATCTCAACGTGTTTGAAGTAATACAGTATAAGAGGTTTCAAGTTATCTCTTGAAAAAGCCCCTTGAAATATCAAATGATTGATTCAATAATCACCACTGAGAACTGACTAATCTGTACTTGTTTTGTGGCATTAACGACTTCAAATGGGGTTACGTTTTATTTGCAAACTCATAGTGCATTATTTTGCAAGGACTTACAAGCCTTTGGTGCTTTCTTATGTTTATACATGAAGAACATTTACTCTACTACCCTAGACTGAAATAATGTGTATGGGTTTGTGTCATGTCTCTCGTCTTTACCCCTTGAAGGGAAAGGACTAAGGGTGAAATCCATTTCTTTGTCCTGTGTCTTTATTTCAAAAAGGGAAAACAAAACCTGGCACGAGGGCCGTTGTACACAAACACAAAGGAGGATACAGGTAGTGTGTTGGACCGCAAATGTCACGTCTAGTGCGAAGGTGGACCGACACAGAGGTCCAACAGTACTGAACATAAATACACTACATGATTAGACGTAAACCAATGAACACATACAAACACTTAGTCCTGAGCACACCCGCAGCTGTTGTCTCCTTCACTCATCATTACCCTGCAGGTGCACTCAGGCTATCAAAATAAGAGTTCCAAAACTAACTTAACCCCAGCGCCCCCCAGTGGCCGCTGGCCAGACGTCACAGTTTGACTGTAAGAGTAATAAAAATAGAAGAATGAAAGCCAGTCCTACAGAACATGTTGCTTATTTGCCAGGGGATAAACCAAGAACAAATACTGTACGCTGCATAAAATGTCACTCTGCCAGTGAAAGTTGATTGCACTTCTAAATGGAGCATTTCATTACCATCTTTGGTCTCAAGTACTAATCAATTCTTTTTTATCTAAAATGATCTGAAAAGCTGGAAGCCATGTGTCATATAAAGAGAAGGGCAAAAAGATATTCAGCTAAGTAATTTTCTTGATACTAAATATTACATTTCTTGTTACTCTCATGTTGCATTTCTATCCTCGAGTGCCCTGTAAAAAGTATTAATCCCCCAAGCAGGCCTTCTCTCTCTACTTTGCACCGACACTTTTGAAACCCCTCAGAGGTTGACCCCTCAGTGGCCTCCGCCTGTGCGTTAGATATGATTATGCTGTCATCTTACTGGGAGGTTTAGCAGTGCGTGACAATGTTGTCTTGACAGGACCTGAGTCGCTGGACATGAAGCTGCAATCCAACATGTCAGCGAAGTGCACAAACATTCCCTCTGTCCTCTCCCTCACCCCACCATAATGCAGCAGTGTGCAGGCATATGCTCCCCATTAAAATCCACTTTGTTTGAATTTAAAAATGGAAAATCTTTCCTTTGAGCCGTGACCAACTTTGGACCCTCAAGACACTAAGCAGCCTTTCCTCCCTCAGTACAGAGAAAGTGAAACATGAAGCTGTAGAGTGTCCTCCAGTCTACCTGGTATGTCTGCTTGGTGCATGTGTGGTCTATATGTCAATGCATGTGGCTCCCCTACTCAAACAGAAATTCCTTTTGGATCCCAAGATATCATGGCTTATATAACAAAACCTCATCTCACTCAAGAAGGCCAAACATTCTTAACTTTGAGTTGCAAGATTTTCTTTTGGCTATTTTAGCTTGGATCATTTGTCTTGGTCCATTCATAAGGAAAAGTTCAGATCGTCCAAGAAATGGAGAGCAAAGTTAGGCAATTGTGAGATAATGACAAAAAATGACTAAGACCAATTTCAGTGAGCATGAATGGCTTCAAATGATCTGTATCACAGTGGGGTGGGAATGTATGGCTTGTTATAAACTTCAAAGTTTTATAGAAATACAGACAATTCACAGACACGTTTTTTTACAAACAGATTTTAATTTCTTTTACTTGATCCAGCAGAACAGCGTACTACCCCTGGGGTCAAACTGAAGGGATCTATTGATGTTCTGAATAAAGAAAGAATTTCGCATTCTGGAACTTATTTATTTTCAATTCACGAAAACGTTTCTGCGCCTCGACCAGTAAAATCTGTTGTTTCAGTTATAGGCTTTAGATCGGGTGACCTTTGTTTAGATCTGTTGACCTTTTAGTTTCACCTCACTGTTGAAAGACAATGTCGTTTTCAAAGCTCATTAAGGGTATTTGTGAGCGTTTTATGCCTGTTTACTCACATTCTTTGACCCTGAGGAAAATATGTATGAGTGCAGGTGAAGCGTGAAACATTGCTTAATGTAATGTGCCTCATGATGCGCCTGAATTAAACACTGAATTTACTAAAACTGCCACTTGTTTAAAACAGTGCACAGCACCATTCACTTAGTGCACTAATGTAAGGTGCAGAATTGAAAAAGTTAAAATGACTCTAGATTACCACTATTTGCACATTTCTTGCAACTTAGTTTGCATATTGCCTGTGTTTTGTGTGTTTAGTCATACAGCCCTTTCCTCAACCAGATAAAAGATCTATCGATAATGCCATTATCATGTAGAAGTGAAATACTGTGCTTTTTTTCTAACATCCTGTCGAGTTTTCTTTGCAAAGCCTGGTAACGTGTCGCCTAGACTATTCCATGCACTACAGCAAGAACAGTAAGTCATTTTTAGACATTGTGGTCACTCCTTGACAACAGGAAACCTACGGACAAGAATAGGCAGCTGCATGCAGGGTCTGTTCACTATCTAATAACACAGGAGCACAGAAATCTGCCAATTACATGTCGAGAGAAAAAAACAAGAGGCAGCAAAACACATTAACAGTGACAAAGAAAAAAAAAAGAATGATGTTCCAATATGTCAGTTATTACAATGTGCATAAGCAGAGTGGACATCTGGGGATAAACATGTTATGGGAATAACTGGAGAATATGACCAGTTTAGCAGATTTACACTTCATAAAGCAGGAACACTAAACTGTAATAGAAAATGCTTTCAAGCTTGACTCCTGTGATGAAATCTGAATTGAGTATAGTAACCATTCTTCCATCCTATATTCAGTTCATCTGGTCAGAGTTAGGCATGTCAGCGGATTATACAAATTGAGATGTGCCTCTGATCCTGAGCTGAACACAGATAGGTAATTATAATATTGCTATTAGGAGGCAGATAGTATTGTTGTTGGCATTATGTTATATTGTGTGCTATGAATCATGTGATTATTCACTACATACATATATTCACATCCTTCACATCACCCATAATATGGGGGAAACTGGTTGCCTAGTTGTCAATAAGTGAATCAATAATTCGTGGGTTCGAATCCCAAGACCGCTAAGAACCTCTGAGGTTCCCTTGAGCAAGGTACCGTCCCCACAACTTTGGGGCTGTGTTCCTGGCTGCCTACTGCTTCACTTGGTGAATGAGTTAAATGGTGGAGGGTGGGTGGAGGTAGCTCAGTGGGTAGGATACTTGCCTCCGGACCAAGAGGTCATGGGTTCGAATGCTACCTTCAGCACCACCACTGGGTCCCTGAGCAAGACCCTTAACCCTAAGTTGCTCCAGGGATACTGACCCCTGTAGTTAGTGAATGGAAGTCGCTTTGGATAAAAGCGTCTGATAAATGCCTTAAATGTAAATGTAAATGCAGAGGTGTGGCATGTTCACATATGACAGAATGGTCACTTTCACGTGAACACGCCACAGCACAAACGACATGAAATTATTCCTCAGCATTTAACCCATTCACCAAGTGAAGCAGTGGGCAGCCAGGAACACAGCGCCCAGGGATGGTACTTTGCTCAGGGTACCTCAGAGGTGCTTAACAGTCTTGGGAATTGAACCCACGACTTCCTGATCGCAGAGCGAATGACCACTAGGCTGCCAGCTGCCCGTATGGCAGAATGGTTATTTTCATTTCTTAAAATGAGGAGAAAGAAAATAAGTAAAAATCATTTTGAACATACACATGATACTAATTCCATGCACAATAATTAGATACAGGAACTCAGTATGAGTCTGTTTCTCACATCCTGCTGAAAGATTCCACTGTCTGTAGGGAATACCATGAAGGTCGTGAACTTCATCTTCAAAAATGTTTAGTGAGATTTTTTAGGTAGGTGTCAAAGTGACATCCACACTGCCAGAAGCTGTCATGTCTTCTACAGGTCAGTGATGCATACGCACCTGGTCGTCCACATGAACAAAACATGATTCATTAGACCACACTGACTTCTTACATTTCTCACATACCCACTGTATCCATTTTCACCCGGGGACTTGGGTCAGCATGGGCACTCCAGCAGTTGCGCAGCGATTCAGACCCATGGACAGCAGGTCATTATTAAAATTCCAATTATACTCCTTTTCCTGCGTCCAACACATCAGTTTCAAGAACTGACAGTTCACTTGCTGCTTAAAATATCCCATCCACTGACAGGTATCCAGTTTTCCAGTGTTATTCACTTCACCTGACCTCTTTGAATAAGAGGAGAATATTTCTTGAAACAAATGAAAACACCTCTTGGAAATATCTAAACTATTGACACAATAATCACAGTTACAAGAGGAGTGACTAACTATTTTGTGGCATAAATGACTTAAAATAAGGTATAATTTACAAATGATCATTTTTGACAACCTACATGCCCAAGTTATCGAATGTTACTAAGGAACATGCTAGTAGCATTTGATCAAAAGAGGGCATCCTCTGTCTCTCTCTAAATAAACATGCAATTGTAATACCATTCAATGCAACATTAGTATGTAAAACATACACATCTGCTTGACACATTGTTTGTGAGGGGTTTAAATGAATAGATTCTCTAATTTTTCCTCTCTCTCTTAGGAATCATGCATTCATCCATTTCTGTAACCGCTTAATCCTTACTTGGGTTGCAGGGTCCCAGAGACTTTTAGGAATCAATGGATTGGTACATGAGCTGAAACATATTTCTTATTATTGGTCATATCTTTTCTCTGTGGTTCAGTTCAACAGAGTTTTTTACTATGTTGGCAGGTCTTCCACTACTTTCCCCAGATACAATACATTTCCCTGTACTCATTGCAAATGTTTTCACAGATGTTTGGATCTTTAGAAGTAGAGACATCTGATGTGGGCCATGTAGGCTGAAACAAGGAATTTGATGTAAAAGCAATATTTTTCATATAATAAGGACAGGAATAATAGCAACAACAGCAAAACTGTCAAATGAACTGAAAGGTAAGCAATCTACCCGACATCTTCTCTCAAATTTCCATGATTTCCTCTCTCCTCCTAGTCCCTGCTCACTCTCCTCCCGCTGTAGACTCTTGTGAGCGCTAAGATAGGCCTGCCTTATCACTCTTCTGTGCTGCTTTGGGGTTATGGAGAGCTCTGGCCATAAAAGGTTTGATATATTTCTGTAATATCCCACAGGTCAGTGGGACCTTAGCAAGGTCAACCCATATAAGCTCAGCCTGCTAGGCCTTTCATACAATCTTTGCCACAACGGGCGCTGGAGCCCAACTTTAAAACCTCATTTACTCAGATTCAGACCATTGTTTCACTTGTCAGAACTGTGTGTCAGACCTTGGTGTCTCTCACCTGTAGTGTTTCAGGATGATGCCATAATGACCACATTTCACCTGGAGCCCACCCATCTAAACAAAAAGTATGCTCCCTTTGCCCCTGGATCCTGGATCCTGGACCCCTCAGTCACTAGAATAATATCTGCCACCACACTGAGAACAGGCAGGACACTGGAGGCCAGGCTGCTTAGGACCAGGAGGCATGACTTAGAACACGTCTGGTACAGCAGGAGGCCCTGGCGACGACTTGCGTGGCACTAATATGGTTCTGTTTACCACTACTAGGACATGCAGCTCAAGGTCTGGTGTCTCAGTATTCCTCCACCATTGATACTGGGCTGCTTCCTGGCCCAAACCCGCTCCTGAGGGGGGCTAGGCTAAGGCGGGGCTAAGACCAAAACATACACACATAGAACTGACTCAAACAATGGCACATGGGAAATGTAAACAACAGAACAGAAAACAGGGAGAAAACAGGACACTAAAGAAAGCCTAAAAACAGGGACAGAACATGGAGACCAATACAACCATAATCAGCTGAACATCAATATGTGGAGATTTTTCAGCGCATCAAATTCCTTGGTGTGTGTGAGAGTAAAATTATGCTTGCTTTTAATTAAACTCAAATCCATTTCTTTTGTTCTACCCACAAGCTTCATAAAATGTCCCATTTAAAATGTATCGTTCTGGTCATTCAAGGTGACATTCATTTTCCAAGAGAAACATAATTGTTTGCATCAAAAATAAATTAATGGCTGCAATATTATTATTATTATTATTATTATTATTATTATTATTATTATTATTATTATTATAATTATTATTATTACTATTATTATTATTATTAACAACAACAACAACAACAACAATAATAATAAAAATATTACTACAAATAATAATAATAATAATAATAATATAGTTTTTTTGTATATTAAACATTTTCCTAATTCTAACACTTAAAATGAATAATTTAGTGAGAAAAAAGTTTAAAACTTGGACAAGCCTGAATGTCTGATGTGATTGGCTTGAAACTTGAGCCAGGAATTGAACTTTTACCAGTGCTAAACATTGGACAACTACCAACTTTACTTATATAATAGATTATCTGGTGCAAGTGCCTGTAACTAGCCAATATAGAAAATGTAAGCTTTACTATTCTATCCCTTTTTTCTGTAGATGCATCAAGAATTTCCCCTGCTTTGACTAATTAAATGCTATCAGGGTGACAGAGGCCATTCTGAGACAATACACAACCCAACACCACTCATACAGTGCGCACTTCTGTGTCTCACCAACTCAGGGCAGAACGTTTTAGCGCAGATAGGTCACGCCCATCTCTTTTATTGCTTAGTGCTGGAAACAGGGAGAGGAGATTGTAGAGATGAGATAAATCGCCACCTTTCTGCATCTTGGCAGGTGGTCTTCTCTAAAATGTATATAATTAAAGAGCATAGAACAAACAGCCATTATTTAGTTGTCAGAGGATCATTCCCAAGAATGTATAAAGAGAAAGAGAGAGCGAGGGAGCATAAGAGTAAGTGCTGGATAAAGCTTTGGAGCTGAGCTTTTGATCAATGCTTTTGTATTTCATCTTTTCACATACACAACCACAGGGTGGAGTTGGACAGCAAGTGGCCTCTGATTAAATTCATACAGTAGGAATAAGAGAAGTCCAGCTCTATTGTCAGTGCTTATACATGAACATGAAACAGCATCAGGCTTCAGTGCAACAGATAATAAACTATATACACTATTTACTAACTTACGCAACGTCTCTCAGACAAAAAGTAGTATCTCCGAAATATTATTCAGCAGTGGAAGCCATTAGCGTAGTCCAAGCAGTAGTTCACCCTGTCAGAGTACAGACAAAGTCTGTTATACATACAACACTTAATAAAATGTATAAAAGTTGGGAAATTCTTTGTTTTATGTGCTGTGCACAAGCCAAAGACTGCCTTTTAATTTATTTGATTTATTTCATAAGACAATCAACGTGCATACAAAGTGGAAAGTCAAATGAAACTGTGGCTCAAGAAATTAATAAAACATGTACAGGGACTGGGACTCCTAACAAACCTCCATAAAGAAGACCACCAAAACTGCACCTATCAGATAAACAGCACCCAAAGCTTTCACCTTTGAGAAAAAGGACAAATCAAGCTCCATTCTTGCTTCAGAGTTAAAAAAGGAAAAAAAAGGATGTGTAGCTGTTCAAGGAGCTGTTACTAAGACATGATAAAAACAATCTGTGCCAGCAGTATAACTGGATGAGGTAGAGTTTGGACTGATAAGGGTACATTTTAATTGGGATTTCTTGGTGAGGAATGGAAAATGTAGTCAACCTCTAAGACTGAGCTTTTGTTTACCAGAGTGTTTACCAGAAGCATGAAAAATATGCCAGCTTTTTTTTCCTGAAGAAAAGCTGCAATCAATTTTCCAAGTTTTAATAAAGGAAAAGGTTGCATACATTATGAAAAATGAAATTAAACTGGTTATTATATTTAGCTGCTGGCTGAATGAATGGAAATTAAAAATATGAAAAGGTGATAACTGACTTTTGAATTTCAGAAACCTTGGTCAGATCTGTACTTTTTAGATTCTCCATCCAATTGAGGACTGGCTTATAGCTTCTGAAGACTCAAGTACCTCTGGATCATAGAATCTTATCAGATATTTAAACTTTGGTCTCTAAACCATTCACAGCTTTATTAGTAGTTTTGTCTTCGTTTGACGTCCTTCATGTGCTTATGGTTAATCCTGCTGTTAGTGTTATTTGAGAGATATGAGGAACATTTGAGAATGCAGGACTTGCTTCCCCTGTGTTTCTTATTCATTTACATTTACATTTACATTTACGACATTTGGCTGATGCTCTTATCCAGAGCGACATACATCAGTGCTTAAGAAGTCCACAACTGTTTAATCAAGATACTGCAGTCAGAGCACCAATACAACAACTGTCAAATAATAATGAGCCAACACCTAACCCAAGAATACATAAGCCATAGAGAAGAACAACGTAAGTCATAGAGAAGTCAAGGGACTTTTTAAAGTAAGCAGTAGGAAAGGGACATAGTTAGTCGCCAAAGTGTTCCTTGAAAAGGTGGGTCTTCAGGCGATGCTTGAAGACCGTGAAGGACTGTTCAGTGATTGTGGTGTTAACAGAGGCCTGTTCCCCAGACACAGTCACGAATACAAATGTGGATAAGTGCAAATGGAATAGCGATAATAACTAAACTGTTCAATCCTATTATGCAGTCTTTGACTATTTGCCCAGGTTTGCGCAAATAGGTAATGCTCTATGAAACACAAAGAAGTTCACAAGCACTTAAAAATTTGATGCTAATGTCAGTGGCGTTATGATGCAAGCAACCTACTTCTGCAAAGAAATAGTTCAGTCTTTTATTTGACCAGTGAATACCTTGTGTTCTAAAATGCAATGAATGATATGATTGTTGTCTTGTGTAGTATCAAATGGCTGCAAATGATGATAAAACTGAAAGAATCGCACATGATTATCATGCTGGGAAAGTCACAGTGGAGACAATTCACAGAAGTTTAAAAGGTGGATTGTCTGAACGTAAAAGTTAGTCACACATCTGATACACTGCATAAACCCATGATGTGCAGACGCACAACCTCTGTTAAAGTTTGTTTTTGAGCAGCCATTGTGAAGATGGCAAAAATATCACAACAGAAAAAATATCACAACAGAACCACAAACTGAAGTTTGCTCCTCTGAACATGCTTTTAATTTACAGGGGTGGCAAACTGATTGCTCCTGCCAAATAGGTGCAGTGAGTTTAAAGGGAATGGAAAAGAAAAACATATTATTTTGGTCAGAATCATTTGCTGCAATTATAATGACTCTCTGACTCTCTTTTCTGCTGAAAAGTGAGCCTATTATTTTTTGTTCAGTTGCAGGTCCAGCCCCATTTCCAAAGTTCAGCGTATCTATACATTAGGGATTGTATGGACTGGTCGACTAAGATGACAGTGTACAACAACTAGTCAAGGCTGATGCAGCAACAGTGGCAGCAGCAGCAGCAGAAAAAACATAGCCCAGGAGAGAAGGCAAGTACTTTATTTATTTTGGAATAAATTGCACTGCAAACTTTGTAAAATAACATTGTCTCCTGAACCAGACCATAAAGCTTTCAAAAACCACCTTATTAAACAGGGATGTGCTGCTAACTGACCAATCACAGTGTGTGTAGAATGAACACTTTGGTGTACCAGTCACTAAACACACAGGCCACCTTCTTCTGTTTACCTTGGCCAAGCTCGGATATTCACATGCGCATTGTAGGTACTTTGGGTGATGGACCCTCTATGGCAAGTCCTGGAGGGCCATGGTCCAGCACATTTTGGTGAACACCTGGTTCACCTTGCCAGTTAATTGTCAGGTTTAGTGAATGTGTTTGCGGAGGGGAACCATCAAACTGTGCTGGACACCTGCTCTATGGCTTCACAGCCCCATACACAGCAGGCTATGATCCATAATGTGTTTTGACACCTTTCTATCACAGACAGCATTAACCTTTTCAGCCATTTCTGCTGCAGTGGCTCTTCTCTGGGTTTAGACCAGATGGGATAGCATCCACAAATGCATCAGTGAGCGTTGGTCGACCATGACCCTGTTGACTATTCACTTCTTGTCCTTCCTAAAGACACTTTAGATACTAACCACTGCATACCAGGCACACCCCACAAGATAAGATAGATAAAGTAGAAATCTGTATGGGTACTTGGTACTGGCAGATACATATAGCAAAATACATACAAGCACAAAGAATATTTTTTTATTGTGCCATTGCTGTCACCAGCTGAACTGAAAATTGTATCATGTGAACTGAAAAATATAATATGTGGATCAATAGAAACAGACAAAAATGAATAGAAAAAAGTGTCCTTGTTGTTATTATGAGGTATTCCTCTCAATAAAGCAAAGGCGACAAAGTGATATACTTGCCTGTGCATGCTAAAATATCTGCTTGCTGTTGTACATCATAGCATGAAATTACTTGAACTTTGAAAAATGCAGCATGTTGCTTCATCTGCTCTTCTTCAGTTAAAAACCAGGAGAGCCAATGCTCACTGAGGCAGAATATATGTGATACATTTTTAAAGGTCAGTGGGCCAGTTGAGTCATACTGCTTAGATATGATGGGCTGTCATTTATTATACTGAAATGCTATAATACAGCAGGAATATCACAGAACTAATAATTGATAAAGAAATAAGTAAATTTTTCTTATAGATAGGAAAGCACTTTTTATCAAAGATAAGACATATCATATTATTAAATTTTCACCACATGGGGTCAGTGTCGGTAGGTGGCCTTGTTTAAGTTTGGGGTTTAGGAACTTTTATTATGGAGTGATGTTGGATTTTTTTAATAGTTTCAGATGTCTTTTGTTTGAGTTAAATACCTGTTTTTGTTTTTTGGTTTGTGGGTTTTGGGTTTGGCTATTTAGTTTAGATTTTGACCAACCTGTGCTGTCAGCCACGAGGCGACGCAAGCCTCCCACGCCAGCCCCTTGGCTGCTGCAGCCCCTGTTTCAGCTCCAAGAAAGCTGCTGCATCCCACGCAAACCCATGGCAGTTCCGTGCCTGCAACAGAACAGATACAGCCCAGACAGGGCCCAGGTAGCTCATTAGCTGGGCACCTACACCCATTGGATGGTCTCAGAGTGCCAGGGAGGGCTTAAGAGCCTTTAGGAGGCCGAAAGGTTGTTTAGAAGGCCGAAAGGGGGCATCAACTGCACCAGTGGCTGGGAGTCTTCCCCTGAATTTTTTTGGCGGGGTACTGGGGTCTTGGAAGGTTCCGGTGGAGTCCATGGAGAGGGCTCCACTCGCGAGGACAGAGAGGTGCTCCAGGTAAGGGCCTAGTAATATGCGGCCTAGTGGGGCTCACGGGATGCTTCCCTTTGCCTCCGCCTTCCCCCTCCTCTGCCCTTCATATGTTGGGGAGGTCTGCTTGCGCCCTGGTGGGCCGTTCTAGGAGGGGGGGTACATCAGGTCTGGGGTCAGTGATGGTAGGTTGCCGCTAGAGGCCATCCTTGTTTAAGTTTGGGGTTTTGTGTTTCAGTTTGGGGTTTAGGAACTTTTATTATGGAGTGGTGTTGGGTTTTGTTATTAGTTTCAGCTGTCTTTTGTTTGAATTAAGTACTTGTGTTTGTTTAATGGTTTGTGGGGTTTTTGGATTTGGTATTTAGTTTAGACCGACCTGCATTGTCAGTCAACCACACTTGGTGGTAGTTCCTGTTCTCCTTGTTTTAGATTTAGTTTTGGATTTGGGCTCTCATGCCTGGTTTTGTTTTGAAAAAGAATAAAAGTAAGAAAATGCAGCACTTCGACTACCCCTGGTGTGTGTGTGCCTGACTTACATGCCTGAAGAATGGGACGACTCGTGGTATTTTTTTTTATCATGGCCTACTTTCTAGCAAATCAGTCAATGGATATTACAAGCCAATATGAAACCAGAAAGAGCTGGCTTATGTATTTACTTCTTCACCAAATGGAAAACATGCTCTAGAAATTCTACCACAAATCCATTTTCAGGTACCAACTTAGTCAGATATAAGAAATTCATACAGTATGAAGTATTCAATAGCACATTGTGTGTGGATTACAAACTGGGAGAGCCTGGGGTTTTGTACATGAATTGATGGTGAGATGAATCTATAAAAAATCCAGAGCAAAGAAAACAAATATTTTTCAGCAAGCTCCTTATTCTGTCTGTTGTAATTTTGGCTGAAATACAGCTTCTCACCTACAGCACTGTTCAAAAGTCGTAGGCACCTGTGAAAATAGTTTGAAGACATTTATATCAGCAGTGGACTTCCTTCTGCCAGAAAAAAACAGCTGAATATTAGAATAAATGCAAACAAGCAAGCAAACAGTAAAAAGTATCAAGATTTCTTTTTTATAAAAAGTATTTTGTGAGCTGCTTAGAAGAACACAGGTTTGGATCCAGGTTTCTGCCCAGTGCCTCCAATCATTGGGTAAATTAATAAACTTCCATAATCAACACCTAATTTAATCTACTGAAGTAAAAAGAGCCAAACCAGGCATTTAATGGAGCTGCAAGTAAAACTTCCATGAGGAAAGAGGTCTGGAAATGGTTAAGTGAACACTTTGCCACACATAAAACCACCATTTACTGTATTAATGTTTGTATTTGTTGCAATTTGTTTTAACACTAACTTAACACTACTGCCTAGTAGTAAACAGCTTTTACGTATCATTTTCTTAGTTAAACAAGCTTTCCCTTGGTTTAGATTGCACAACCTAATTGGAAAGTGACAGTGGAATCAATAAATCATGTGTTGATTTACAATGGATAAGGCTAACCAAAAGGTTTCTGTCAGAATGGCTGGATGGCAAAATATTCACTGGAAAACGAAAAATGAAACTAAAATATATCTCTCTGTCTTTCTCTCTCTCTCTCTCTCTCTCTCTCTCTCTCTCTCTCTCTCTCTCTCTCTGGATCCCTTATAGTCGTCTTAATGAGTTATTTGTGCAATATAATGCAGTGGAAATGTACTATTGGCACCATGAGTATTGGTTCAGACATTGCGAGAGCTGCATGCTAAGAGAGAAGTGTCTCCAGTGCACACTTGGCCATGGCTAAATGATCGATATTTTGGAATGTCCACTGTCTGTTAACACTCAGCAGCCACAAAGGCATCTCCTCAGGTTAACAATACAGACCCGAACATATACTGTATAAGCTCTAATAATATAAAACAACATTCCTTTGCATAATTCGGTTCTATGTATAGCTTCCAATAAGGACAACACACACACACATAGACTATACAGCTGTCTCCATTAAAAATCTATAACTGCTTGGTGAAATTGGAGGTCATAATGGATCCAATTATCACATCTACTGAGGCATTTTCCTTAGCGTGCCTAACACAGCATTCTCCCCTACCCAGCTCCCCAATACCACCCCCTCGTGCTTCCAAAAATGGATTCCTATACGAGCTATTCAGACTTAATATTCCACTCCATGTTAATTTGTCGTCCCTGTGTGAGTGTACTCAAAAGTCACATCATTTCCAGTTTGTAAGACACTTTGAGCTCAGCTATGCTACAGATTATTTGCTTTTCTTTTTCATTAGCTTGAGCACTCCTCACTGATAAGTATGCTTGAGCTGAAAAGTTATTAGGAAAGAGGTAAGATATTGAGAAGTACTATTATCATGGTATTCGATTCTAAAATGAGAGCATAATTGGAGGAATTTTATCAGTGTCCAGAGTTCCTCTAGGATCTGTTGTTCGCAATGAAAATGTAATTGCACCATGTTGAAAGAAAATTTAAGGAAGATAAGTATTAAGGGTTTCTTGTCCTCTGTTTCTTTCTCGAGTATGGTTATAAGAAATGGCTGTCTGTGTAGGCTCTGATAGCATCTCAGTATATTCTACTTCAGAAGTGCCTTAATATTATGGTTTTGTTTCTGACTGCTTCAATCAATGTTTGTACCCATGCATTCTTTCTCCTCCTCCTTTCACTGTCATCATTATAGTCAACATTATCATCTCCTCTTTTGCTTCTTCTTCACAATAACCGTTATCCTCACAATCATTATTACTTTCTTCTTCTTCTTTTTCTTCTACTTCATCTTCATAGTCATTGTCATCACAATTGACCAATTGACATCATTATTTTCTTCTTATTCATAAACACTATCATCACAATCATCATCTTTTTTAACATCACAATCAATATTATGATTATTTTCTCTCGTCATAATTATGATCTTTTTCTTTTTCTTCCTCCTCTTCTTCTTCTTCTTTTTCTTCTGCTTTCTCTTCTTCTACATAACCTAAATCTAAAAGTCTATTGATTTGTCTTTGCACCCACCCCCCTCCCAAGAGACTATTACTGTTGATTTTATACATTAACATTATTTTTATTCCTGATTCAATCATAATGATGAGACAAGAAAAGGTAAAGGCACCATTCAAGGCCTTCACTTAACAGTATGAACAGTATTATGCCTCAGTCTCCTGGTCACAAGGAAGATTTACGTATAACATTATAAAACCTGCTTATTTCTTCAAGTATGAAGACACTGCATGTTGGAGCTGCATATCTTTAAAGAAACGTCTCCCTCTCTCAATTCAGTACATTTCAGAAAGGCATTTCTCATGTCTGCCTTTCACGACATCTGCTGTTGGATACTCACCTCTACAGGTATCACACGTCATGATCACCTTCATTGTTTTCATCCTCTTCCTCCTTTTTCTTCTTCTTTTTCATAATCATCATCATCATCATTATCAACGTCATCATCAGCATCACAATCGTCATCATTTTTCTTCTTCTTCAATAGGTAACCCTTGCTTCTTTTAGAGCAAGGGTTACCTATTGCACCTCCTTCATTCCAGCCAAGCAGGGACATAGCACCTTGTGGATAAGATCTTTTCTTGAGCAACAAATATCATAATTACTTTAATTATCTCTCTTCTGTACATGATGTATGTGTAGTCCTGGAATAATCAGGGAAGGTGGATGATGGCAACTCATAGTCAACCGTTTTATTGTTCTTACATTTTTCCTCCCACATAAGTAAATTAATTTTGACCCCTTTGCCACAGTGAATCATCCATGTTACAGAAAGGGATGTTCACTAAGTGCACTTTGTTAAGTTGGGACCGTGAAGAATGTATTATTGATCTCCACCACACTTCTTCAATATCCACTTTATCCAAAAAAATGAAGATTTTTTTCTGTCTGGACATAAATCATGAGGGATGCTGTTCCTTGGTCGCATACAAAGAAAGAGATTTTATTAGCATGTCAGCATATCATGAATCTTTCCGTTAGTAATAATAGAAGAATGTACAAGTAAATTAAAGTAAACAATAGACATTAATATGGTATGTAGTACAAGAGAGACTGTAATATTTATCATGTTAAGACAATCATTGCTAATGAAGAGTTTGGTAACAGCATAATATTACACTCTTGACAAAAAGCGTTCTTGAGAGTGGTGCCCTTGAAAAACCACTGCTGGCTCACAAAGGATTTTTAATGAACGTTTATTTGAAATCATTTATTTAAAGATGGAATTTAAGGATGTTAAATATGGTTCTCTCATTGCTCCCCGCAATGAACCTTTTGGTTTAATCAAAGGGAAACGTTATGTTCGTCTTCTGCTGGGGCACTCTAGTTATATTCTACCAGCCTTTCATAGGGAAACATTGTTTCAGATGCTAAATGCTGAGTCTGTTTGGAGAAGTTATGGGTGGTAGATAGGTCTTATGTTGTGTGAGAGGGGTTGGAAAAACAATAATTCTCCAGTATCACCCCTTTTTGCCCCCTGTGGCCAATGTATAGCATAAATAATAATACCTTATTTCTGGTATGTCAAAACACGAGAGCATATCGCGAAGAGATTGATGACTGTCATAAATCAATATCTGGAAGTGCACAAGCTCGGTTCTGTTGGGAATAAACCACCGCTTACGCACACATCAACACTTCCCCTTTCCAGAACGCATGCTGGCTGGCACAAATACGCTTCACTGTTTTGTCTGAAATTATATTCCTGGTCCTTAGAACATACAAATACGGTCCTTAGTGTTGGCTATCCTTGTTCTTTTCTCATTAGAAATATCCATGTGTGTTGGGTCTAAATGACAGTCACAGAACCAGAATTTATATCAGAAAGCATGGCAGAAAATTCTTCATGTGTTTCCATCATGTATTGCTCTTCCATCCCCCTCTTCCACCCCGACACACCAGCTCCACCCCACCCCCCAATACACACACAATCTCTCTGACTGTCTTTTCATTTGTGATATGAGGGACTGCACTGAACATCCAAAAGTGGAAAAAACTAACGCTATCGGTCTGTATGCAGGGAATAAGATAAGCCTTCTGCGTGAATACAGCTGAGCAAACGAAAGGTCATTCTTACTAGAGGTTTCAGAACAGAATCCACCGAGATGAAGGTCAGCCAAATTGAAGGTCTGATTCTTTTCACAGGATGATATCTGAACTATCTCTTTAATTTACCGGAATCAATCTGCCCATGTCCTTTATCAATGCAGACCATCTCTTTGGAGACAAATTCAAAGGAGCTGAAATAAAGGCATTTCGCATAGGTGCTTGACGCAGGAGGTTTTTTTTATATATATATATAAGCACCAATGAAAGCACATTATATGCACAGGCTTTTAAATATTTATGTTTTTTCTGCTGTAAATTAGCCATGGCCTTGGCTGTTATATCTCATTTCCACAGTCATCCCACCATGCGTACTTTGATGATTTCATTTTCTTACCCATTCAAAGCTTTCCTATGCCTCCTCATTCACCAGCGTCCTCTCTTTCATCAGAAGGCTCTGCTCCTTCCTGCATCGCTCCTCTCTCCCAGGCCTTCTCCTCTGCCCTCACCTCATGTCCTTTCCTCCTCCCCTCATTCCTCTGTCCTCTCCCCCTTGGGCCATCTGTCTCTTTCACTCTTTAACTCATGAGCCTGCGGAAGAGGCAGCCATCAATCAGGGCTGAGTAGGCCTCATCATTTCTCAGCATCAAGGGTAATAAACAATTAATTGTAAGCGGTGAAGATGTTAGGCTCCAGGGGCACAGTAGAGGCATTGGGGCTGAGGAACAGCCAGCACTCTCACATTACTTTAGTGGGCTGCTTGACCTTTTCTCCAGTGCTACAGTCTGGCCATAACCCAGCAAATCAAGTCCTAAGTATCTGCATCACTTCACATCTGGGATGCTAACTAACTATTTTTCCCATTTTTTGCACTTGTTGAATTTTAAATCTAATCAACCCCACTTTTTATTTTTTCTAATAAAGCTGTTATTCATAACAATATAGCACTGACATTTTTGTTTCCCACTCACAACTATTCATCTGCTAGTCAGCTAGCTATTACGTCCATCCTGCTCGCCAGTGTTTGCTCTCTGGGCTATAAAATGAAGTATTGACTTCAGCAAAGTATCCAGCAGACTGCTATTTTTTTTCTTTTTTTTATGGAGATATGGCTCAGTAACAGCATTCCAGACATGGCTACCCAGATTAGCAACATGCTAATGTTCTTGCTCAAACAGAAGCACTGCACTTAAGGTGTTTATATAAACACTGACCGGTATGTGAACTCTGTACTGGTCTAGTTTACCACTGGTGGAGTGGACACATGTGGTAGGGCATCCAGGCCATCACCTGCTTCAGGATGTCTCCACCTACTTGTGTTGGTGAAGTCTTCATTCCAGATGCACATAATGACTATTGCGCACAATTAAATGGATGATGCCATCGCCACCACCCTTCACCTGGCCCTTACCCAGCAGGAGAAAAAGAACACTTATGTTAGAGTGTTGTTCTTAGACTTCAGTTAAGCATTGAACACCATAATTCCTCAGCATCTGATAGGAAATCTGAGACTGCAGGGTCCAGGCACCTCTCTCTGCAACTGATCCTAGACCTCCCGACATTACTCAAGGGTACCTAAGAGATGGCACAAACAGTCTTGGTATTGAAACCCATGAGTTTCTGATCGTAGGGCAAATGCCTTAACCACTCAGACAATGATTTTCTCTAGATTAAATTAAAAAAATATAGAAATAAATAGAATAATAATGTATTACTCTTCAATAACATTTCCTCAGGGAAGAGAGAAAGTCAATAAATAGGTAAAATGATACACACGTACAAATATCAATATTAAATTTGATAAGAGTGATAATAAAGGTTATAGTAGCAATAGAAGTACTAAAAAGGATGAACATACTGAATTTAACAAACCTAATAAATACATTCCCTTTCAGTTGTAGACAGCCCATGTCAACTTTGTTAGGATCCCCAGAAATCCTATGAGCAAGACTACCTAAGGATCTCCGCAAAGGGTTGATTAAGCTATTTATTTTTAAAGAAATAAAGAGTAGCCATACTATTCAGGGTAGCCATACTCAAAATTTGATGTGTATGTCATTTCTGATTGTTTAGTAGAGGGCAGAAAATCAGCTTCTTTATCCATTATTCTATATGGCATGAAGTGTTCTGAGCTATACTTAGATTCTCCAACTGGTCTGATGCCCCTAACACAATAAGCACCACCTCAAAGAACGCCTTGAAAATATCTATCCAAAGGCCTTGTAGTTTAGGACAAAGGACATAGCGATAAAGCCGTGAAGCACGGTCTGATTCACATTTGTCACAAGTGAGTGGGATCTCTGGAAATATATCATTCAGCCTCATGTCAGAGAGGTGTAACCTGCATAAAACCATAAACTGAGAGAGAGTCTGCCTGTCATTAATTGATTCTTTCAACAACCTCATTAGGAAGCCTTTGAGATATATTAACTTGATTTAAGATGTTTTTGCAGCCACAATTTTGTAGTAAAGAACATTTGTTTCTTAAAAGAACTGTTCAATTGATGGCTTTTATTGAAAGTGTGTGAGACAGATGAACCCTTTAAAGTTTTTTAAAAAATTCTCCATAAGTTTTTTTTGTCCCTAGATTGTCACATCATAGAAAATAGCTATTTAGGAATATTTATAAAAACAGAATGCCATTTAATTACTACCCCAGCTATATTTTTGACTTGAGAGTTTAGAAAAAATGTAGTAATTAGCATAAATTAATCTCTAATCATTGCCCTTGTCTTATTTCATAAGTCATGTCAGAGTAGTGGTTATTGCATTCATGCTTTCTTATTGAAGATTAGGATCTTTGAGATTGCAACTTCTTATTTTATTTCCTAGGAAAATGTGGCTAGTATTCCATTTATATACATGATTTCAAATGGGAACTTTTTTTTTTGGTCTAGTCTGGTTATGTTTGAAGACACATTCATAAGATTTGGCTTCTCGCAGCAGCTAAACTGACTCTACAATGCAAAACAGTCACAATTATGTCAGATAATTTTTGGTCAAAGGTGAGTAAGAATTCAAATTGGATTTGACAATTTGAGAAGCTTTAGAGCATTGCTCAGCAATAAACGTTCTCTTATCTAGACGCATTTTTAAACAAAGTCTGACAGTATTCAGAGATTTAGTGTCTCGCCTTTCTAGCAGCTTTACCTTACAGATATCTGATGGGCTGGCTGTTGCTGCAGTGCATGATGGAGAGCTCTAATTATTTGCTTGCACTCCAGCTTGGCAGAAGGTGTCAAATAATACCTGCTTTTATCTAAACACCTACCACACCAAATCCATATCCAAGGGGGTGTTTAATAAATAAATAAATAAATATGTATATTTGTGTTCTCTGCATATATGGATCATATTAACTGTGGAGTGAATGGTGTGTTTTGAGACTCTTAGTTTAATAAAAGGTAGGGAAATTGGTTTTCCATCGTCTGGGCCTTTTAAAGCAATAAAACGACATTGGCCACCTCCTTGAAATGATTCTAAATTAGCTGGTCCAGTGATGTTAAGTAGTCTGACCAAGGGTCAACTATCAAACTGAAGTCATCCATGAATCTTACATAACTGCCATTCTTAGCATGCAAAACCCTTATAGCTCTTCTGCATGGCCTCTCTCTGTGGGACTCACGCCTGAGCTTCCATTTGGACACAGTGTTAATTGCTGGGGCTTTAGAGCTACGTCCCCTTGCTGAGACCCATGGGACCTTTGGCCTTTCGCACTGTCTGAGGATGGCATTGAGAGATGTGTTTGGGCAGAAATTAAGAGCATTAACAGGAGTAGACCAGGCTAGGCTATGACCTCCCAATACAGGAACACAGAGGGAGACATTTTTAGCCTCATCACTCCATGCAGAGGCATTAGCCCATGCCTCTGTAAGCATCTCACTGACAACCCTAATTTAGCAAATCCGCCTTAAGTACATTAAAGCCATGTATTAAAGAAGCTAACATCTGCAGCAGTGTTAATTGCACATCAGGGGGATCAAACACGATAGCTGATGAACAATAAAGCTGAGACTGACAAGTTGGTGTTATCTAGGAATTTAATGCAAGTGGGAAAAAGCAAGTAAATTAACCATTTAACCAAATGAACTACAGCAGTGAAGAACTGCTATTGATGATATGATATACAGTGGATGTCTATGCATGGTTTACATATTTAACATACGGTTTTCACAAGTTTTAATGACTGTTTTCTATCGAAAACATCAATTTTCAATCTTCTTGTAAGTGCATTATATGTAATACACAATGTAAAGTGTCTGTATCAAATTAGCCTTTTTGTACCCCAGGGGTGACTTACCTGCTTATGAAGGTGATGGGCACTATTTTTAACCTGAAGCAACAATGAATAAAGTTTGTTTACCCTCCTCGTTAACATCTTATTCCATCTTCACTTCGAGTCTTTACAAATAATTAAGTTTCTAAAAGATGGAAAGATTCTGTGTTACTTGAAAGCTTGCATTAAATAAAGAGATGTGGCCAAAGCAAAATAGAAATAAAATCTTTCTCTGTGCTTCAGCAATAAACAGCAGCAAGTTTGGAATGATGTGTCATCTGTGTTTTCTTCTTAAAATAGCTTATTTGAATCATAGGAGATACACTTACGAATCATTACATAAGCAACTTTTCACTTAGACTTAATGATGCGAGAGAAGAAAATGTCAGAGACATCAGTGGCTTAAATAAATGTATTTCTTATTTACATGACAAATTACTTGCCGAGTCATATTCTGCAGTAATATTTAGTTAGGATAAACAGTTTGTCCTGAGTTGGGTACATTGTAATCACCTGCTTCTGTCAACAGAGTGGGAATCTCTGGCCATATGATACAAAATAATTTAAGACTCGTTGAAATGTTGAACTAAAACATTTCTTGATATTGGAGTATTTAACAATACAATCTGTGATTGTAGTTAAAAAAAATAATCATAAGCTATATCCATAGCAAAATTATTCATTAATCACCACAATTCTTCTGTAAGTTTTTTAATAATTTTGTCAGAAAGCTGCTTTGTCACTTTTTGACCTGTCCAGCTAGAACTAGTGTGCTTTCATAATAAGCTGATTTGAACCATATACACAGAGCACAGTGAAATGAAACAATGTTCCCCAGGACCATGGTGCAACACAAACAACAAAATCAGAATACCACAAAGAACAAGAAGCAGAACACCATAAGACAACACGCGTGCAGACGGTACAGGACTAAAAAGAGACTGCAAAACCCAAGACCAAGAGTACAATAATTTACAGGACAACATATAAAGCAGTCATCGTGACAGTAACAATACCAGTGAATACCGTAATCTAGAAGCAGAGTAATTAAGTGTGCAAATATTTAAAGGAATGTGAAGATTTAAGTTGACAGCAATAAATAACTGTGCAAAAATAGCAAGGGGGACTCATGTGGTTCTTGGAGAGGTGCTCTCCTCAGTCTCCACAGGCAGTAGAGATGCTGCTGGCCTCCTTGGTAATGCAGCAGGTGATAAAGGTCCACATAAGGTTCTCCATGATGATAATACCAAGATACTCAGTGCTCTGGATGACCTCCTCACTGAGAAGCTGTTGAAGTACAGCAGAGTGGTCATGATGTGTTTTCCAGAAGGCAACATCCATCTCTTTTGTTGTGTCTACATTCAGAGGTGGGTCTGCACCAGTCTATTAGCTGTTGAACCCCCTCTCTATATGCCACCTTGTCATTCCCGCCACCACAGTCGCATCATGTCAACCTTGATAATGTGATATGAACTGTACATGCTGAACTGAAGTCTAAAAACAGTGTAAATGTCTTTTTTTTAATAGATAAGAGCCAGGTGGAGGGCAGTGGTGATGGGATGATCTGTTCAATGGTTGGGATAAAATGCAAACTACAGGGGGTCCAGTGACAGGCAGTGGGAATTTTAAGTGCCTCATGATGAGCCTCTTGAAGCACTTCATTATGACTAGTGTGAGTGTGACGTTACAGTAGTTACTAAGGCATGAAATTGACAACTTCTTTGGCATGAGAAGATGGTGGTAGCTTTGAGGCACATCGGACTGACTGTAGTGCTCAGAAAGATGTTGAAAATGTCTACAGATCATCTAGCATTAGCTTAGCTTGCCGCACTTCCATGTATTTTCTTTTGTGATGTCCCTTCAGGTGGTGCTGCGGTCCGAGGGTTCTTGCAGCAAGCTGAAGCCTCAGAGCCTCATACCTGACGGTTATGAGTTGATCAGAATATGTTTTGTAAAAAGGTAATGACAGACTGTTTTTTTTAACTTAGTTAAGCGGTTCTTGCCATAATGTGGAGTAGAATCGTAGTTGAATAGGATCACTAACTGCGTACCATCCCGACCATCACAACTGATGATCCCAAACACATTAAGAAGGCAAGAAATTCCACAAATGAACTCTTGACGAAGGACACCTGTTAAATATAATTCTAGGTTAATACGATTAAAGGTCGATTCCTCATGAATCTGATTGAAACCTGCCAAGAGAGTGCAAAGCTGCCATCAGAGAAATAGATGATGTTTTCAGTATTAATCTACAATGTAGCCAATAATAAAAACAAAGGAAATAATTGAATGAGAATGTGTGTCCAAACTTTTCACTGGTAGTGTATGCTCAATGGCCACTTTATTAGGTACACCTGTTCAATTGCTTGTTAACACAAATAGCTAATCAGTCAATCACATGGCAGCAATGCATTTAGACATCTAGAAATGGTGAAGATAAGTTGCTGAAGTTCAAACCACGCATCAGAATAGGGACGAAAGGGGATTTAAGTGACTTTGAACATGCCATGGTTGTTGGGGCCAGATGGGCTGGTCTGGGTGTTTCAGAAACTGCTGATCGACTGGGATTTTCACTCACAAGAGAGAGATTAGAGTAGAGGTCAGAGTAGAATGAGCAGACTTGTTCGAGATGATAGAAAAGCAACAGTTGCTCAAATAGCCACTCGGATCTCTGAATGCACAACAATTCGAAACTTGAAGCAGATGGGCTACCGGGGGCCACATTCAGATGGCACAGATCCATCCTGCCTTGTATCAACAATTCAGACTGTTGGCAGTAGCGTAATGGTGTGGGTGATATTTTCTTGGCACACTTTGGGCCCCTTGGTGTCAAATAAGGACTGTTTAAATGCCACAACCTACCTGAGTATTGTTGCCGACCATGTCCATTCCGTTCACAAAGCTCAAACTGCTCTGTTGAATATGACAATGAGTTCACTGTACTCCAATGGCCTCCACTGCCTCCAGATCTCAATCCAATAGAGTGCCCTTGGGATGAGGTGGAACAGAGATTCACATCATGGATGTGCAGCTGCCAAATCTGCAGCAACTGCGTGATGCTATCATGTTAATAAGGACCAACACCTTATGGACCAACACATTGTTGAATCTATACCACACATTGTTTTACCTAATAAAGTGGCCAGTGAGTGTTTATGGCTTTCTTTTCTGAGCCACGTATATGTGGTTTGCAACAAATATAACCTGCGCAGCAGAGAAAAAATTGCAAAAGAAATGACAAATGGTTTATTGATTTGACAATAAGTTCATATATACCTCAATCTCTGCGCTTCAAACTGTTGGTAAGCCATCTATCCTGGTTGAAATGAGATTCAGAAAGAACACAATATCTCTAATCATGCTGTTTTCAGTGGCTCACTGACTGTTCGTAACCACAAGTTAAACATAATTTAAAAAGTACTGGAGCTGCTTATCTAGCTGCATCATTTACTCGTAGCCAGTGCCTGTGGCTTCTTTTTTATATAAATGTCATTCTGCGTCTCAACTTGAGCAACATCAAAACAAAGAGGAGCTTTTGCAACCCTGACTTCAAAAACATGAAATAGAATTGGCCTTCAGAAGAGTCCAAAATCAACCTTTGAGAAAATGGAACCTTGTGTGTGTGTGTGGGTGTGTGTGTGTGTGGGTGTGTGTGTGTGTGTGTGTGTGTGTGTGTGTGTGTGTGTGTTTGTTGAAATAAACATTAAAGAGTGTACAAATCTGCTCCATAGACTACAGATATGCTAACATTCTAAGATGAATAGTCTGGCCTGATAAATTATCTACTCTCTGTGTCAACCTCACTCATACTCATATAATCTCAATCTGATATACAACCAGTAAGAACAACAGTGTTCAATGCAGTTTTGATTTTCTTTACTGAGATAAGAGATATTATTTTACCCTAAACATTCACTAACTATATAGATACATCATACAAGACTTCTGCTCAAAGTATCTTTTTGGCCTAATGCTGGGTATATTTCTGTAATGAAAATAAGCTTCTGTTCCATAGATTTACAGTAGGTGTACGAATGAAAAAATGGTAGTACAGGCGGCTCCAAGGTGGTTGGCATGCCTCATATGTAAGTGCCGTTTGCAAAAACAGCTTCATGAATTTACAGGTGTCATTTTTTTCATAATTTAGCACAATTTACCAAAATGTGTTAAAAACTAAATCTAAATGTTGTACTTTTACAATGGACGACTCTAAAGGGCGAGATATGCTAATTGGCCACCCCACCGTGATTACCTTAAATGATCTTAAAACTAAATGTTAAATATGAAAAATATATCTCGCACTCTAAATGTGAAACTTCACAGTTTGATGCGACATTTCCAAAGACCCTTCGTTTGCCATAACAGCCCCCGGCAATCTGGAGTTATTAGCCGAAAACTGCTCACCTTGCCTGGATGTCCCAATACTTTTCACCGAGGTGAATGGTATAACTCCGTTATAATTTTAATCTATATCTAAATGTTAAATCTTAAATCTAAATGTTGAATATATATATATCTAAATGTTAAATCTAAATGTTGCACTCTAAATGTGGGATTTTAATGTAGCACCTTTACATATAGATTTGACATTAGATATATATTTAACATTTAGATTAAGATTTAACATTACAACGGAGTTATGCTGTTCACCTCGGACAAAAGTAATGGGACAACTGGGTGAGGTGAATGGTTTTTGGCTAATAACTCCGGGGCCATTATGCCAAACAAGTGGTTGTTGGCAAGGTCTCACCAAGCCCTATCTAACTGTGAAGTTTCACATTTAGAATGTAAATTATATTTTTTATATTTAACATTTAGATTTCAGATCATTTAAGGCAAATCTTTCATGTTGGCGAGAGCAAATCACAGCAAGCAGTCCAGCCCCCTGCTAAGTACCAGTCAATTTTAATCACGGGGCATGGCCAATTAACAAATCTGTTTGTAAAAGTGGTACATTTAAATCCCACATGTCGAGTCACCCTTTGTAAAAGTGCAACGTTTAGATTTAGAAGCAACAGCTAGTTTTTTAAGACATTTAGCTCTAAATGTGTGGAAAATTATGTGAAAATTGCGCTAAATTATGTAAAAATGATGTCTCTAAATTTGTTTTTACAAACGGCACCCCATACCCTCATATCAGATTGTGCACAGGCTCCTATAAATGTGTGGACCTTACCGGACCTTTGCTTATGCTTCGATCATTGTGCTGTGTACTTCAGTACACATGAAATGGACAAAGAAACTGATTATAACAGCATAATACTGTTTTCAATATTGATGTCTGGTTTTTTTTTTTAGGTTGGTATTTGGATGATAGTAATTTTACCCAGTGATTTTGGTTATTTCTGACCCTGCCATTTTAATCATTTTTACAGACTGCACACTTCCACAACAGGAAAAATTCTGGCTCCAAAAAATTCTTCAGGTAATCTTAACCCATGCAAATCAGCATAAAAAAAGGATAAAAAAGGATACATAAGCTCCTTTAACGCATGAAGACAATCCATACTTAATAAAGAAGTGTCTATAATCAAACCCATGTGTATTGTCCTGTCCTGGTGTATGGACATTAAAAAAAATGCAAAATCACAAGAGGAACCCGTTTGGTTATTTTGATATGGGATGGTGATCACAGCCTCTTGGGGGCTACTGTACACTCAATATGGATTCATAAAACACATCATGTGAGTGTTAAAGTAGATTGCATTTCAGTGAATTACATCACTGGAAGTAAAAGACAAATGCAGAAATAAAGATTTAAAAACACACTGTAATAAGCAGAAAAACAGTAAGAAATAAATCTTAAACAATATCCCCTTTATTTGTTAGAGCTCATTCAGCTCCTTTAGGAAAAGAAAACGAATAATTTGAAAGGCAGGTATGACAGGCCTCATTTAAAATGGTACATTCAAAAAGAGTGACAGATGAAAAAATTACCATCTATTACTGGGGCTCTGTGAATTATAGGTACAAGCAAGACCATGATAATTAAATGTAATCTCTGTGTGCGAAAATGTCATTGTAATTGGTCGGTGAGATTGCCAACACATTCCTTTTTGTTTGCTCATCATAGTTAATTGACAGTAATTGCACTCAGTAAAATGAAACATTTCGGTGATACTTTTAGAGCACGAACTTTTTCTCCATAGAGAATGTCAGAAAGAAATGTTTCTATGCACGAGAACTTGATCTTACCTTGGGAGTTTAAGGGAAACATTCAGTTCAATATATAAATAAATAAATCCATGCATGAAAAAGTAAATAGCCAGGCATAAAAATAGTCAGCAACATTATTATTCACTCGCTTAGTAAAGACGGTACCAAACAGTAGGTGTTTCCTGTTCAACTGGCTGCCACACATCAGAGATAACCCTTTATTAGTCCCACAGGCGGGAAATTTGCAAACATGGGGAGAGCATAATAGATCTATCCCCATATTTAACAGTAGGCAAGATGTTCTTTTCAACTTTTACTTTATCAGTCAACACCACCTGATTCCCAGATTTCTCTGGCCTATCTAGATGTTTTGCACACTTCAGACTTCACAGAGTTTCATGATAAGGCCACTAGCAAGGTTTCCTTCTAATGACTATATTCAGATCACGTTGGTGCAAGCAATGCAGAGTCATATGAGGGTTTTGCTTTGCCCTTCTGGAAAACATACAAGCAGTTTTATCCAAGAGTTTTCTTGATCTTCCAGATCTTGCAATTGCTTCTACAGTTCCTCATACCTGCCATTTCTTAATGACATTTCGGTGGAACTTGCGAGCTGGAAGCACTTTGATGTCTTTTTATAGCCCACCCCTGCTTTCTAGGCAGCAGTCATCTTCAGCACAGATCCAGCATTGTAGCCCATGGTTGTTGAGTAATAGCACAGGCTTTGAAGAGATTTATTATCCTCTACAGCTGTAATCATCTGACAATTTCTGATCACAATTCTTGACCTGTCTAACCATTCACAACGAGTCACTTAAGGTCTAATGAGTTAATTACGTTTCGAGACTTTACAACTGGAGAGGTTTTTGCACTTGCCACAAATATTAATTGCGTTTTTTTTTTTCTATTTTCCGATTTAATCATTGAGCTTCCACTGTATCCACTTAAGAGCAGTGTTTAATACCACATAATGAAAAATACAGCGAATCCTGGCCCTCTTGGTAAAAATCAAGGTTCATTTTAATTTCCATCCCAGGGTGCCATTTTTACCTCATGAGCCTATGCCCCAGAGTGTCAGTGCTGGGTCTTGCCTACAGCAAGACAATGATTCAATCCACACCTCCAAGTTCAATCGCAACTGGTTCACTGACCACAGAACAAGATTTGACAGCGACTATCTCCGATTCCTGACCTAAACCCTGTTGAAAACCTGCAGGCTGAGTTGAAGGGTCTAACCGTGAGAAATAAAGACCCTGAAGAATTTACACATCCCTTCATTCTTTATATGTGTCCATAGATCCTTCATCTACCAGCATTATTATTATTAATGGTATTAACTTGACAAATGTTCTTAACTTAAATTTTGGACTATTTCTACTTGTTCAATTGTCATAATGGAGTATGTATATGTACTGGAGACGGGTCTTGATTCTTGAATATTCAAACAGCAATTAAATGATGAAAAACAGAATAGTAATGTAAATAGTGTTATCTTGGCCAGCGTATTGTTTTAGGTGATGTATTGCTATTACCAGACAATGCAGAAAAAAGTTGCTTGGACTATGCAGGAACAATTGGTAAAATGTGTGTTTTGTTAATTGCATGTATAGGATCTGTCTTTCTCCTTTGGTGTATGTTTATTCAATAGGAGCGACGAATAGTCAAACAGTTCTCACTGACTATTGAATAGGTGAGATTATAGACACTGATTACTGAGATGATGCTGTGTACAGAGGTGACTGGTATTAAAGCACTACAATATATTTACATATAACCACAGTTCTTAGAAAATACAACCCACTAGAAACTTGCGCATTTTGAGATGATGAGGTTTTGAGAGAGGACAGGACAGATGTGTTAAAATTCTATCACATACACATTTTTCATACGGGAATGAAACCTTCACAGCTGTGTATGATGCATAAACTATATGCTTTGTTCACAGACTTTGCACTTTAGTATATGTACTAATACGCAGTGATCATGAACTTATGACCATAAGAACATTTCACACTGCGGGATCCAGCTTAGCCCCTCATCGATGGTGTCATTGATGAGGTAGTTGTGTCTCTGCATGGTTAGCACACGCTAGTGAATAGGCAGTGACTAAGGCTATAGGAAGGGGCCGTTCAGAAACCCAGCGCGGAGCCACTAATGGCTTATTGACGAATATGTTCCCTTTGGTTTCAGCTCTCTGGCTCTGTTTGAGTGAGTGGAGCTCTGTTGGACACGAGGCGTACAAAACGGCTGACAGTTGATGAATGCTTTTAGCGTCTGACTGAAGCCCCGAACCAAGAGGGGAGGGGATTAAAGCGAGCTAGTTAAGTAAATACCTCACAGCATCTATGATTCAGGTTCATATAGACCACGTAGAGCAGATTTAGAGACGTGGGGTTCATATTCCTCATGTGGATGTCTGAGAAGAAAAGACCGATTTTCTCTTGAACATGCTGTCACCTGGAGCAAAAACAGGCATTTACTATAGACAGTTTATTTTGGCTGGTGTTAGAAGAGACCAAGGAAAGTCCAAGTCAGGACCAAGATGCCAAGGCAATCAAGGCATTACCCAAGACACTGCAATAGCCAAGGACCAAGGACAAACAGAGGTTTTTTTTATCAGAATATAACAATAAATTGTATTCAGTTGTTAAATTTACCTTCATTGTTGATTATAGATACTTCATCCTTGGGAAGCCGAATATGAAAAGATTAAAGGACCTTCTTTTCTGTACCATCCTTTTCATTTTAAGGCATACAGATTTTTTGAAAAGTATTTTGTTATTCTATTATAAATATTTAATATTGGGCTTGCAAAACTGTTTTTGAGTCTTTTATATCCGACCAGCACAGGACGGAGTTAAAATATGGTTCCGACCTTGTATTGAACCACAGCAACTTGGAACACTGTGGAACGCTGTCAGTGATGGAGCTTGTATAAACATGGTTTTGATCCTCCAAACATGGTTCCTTGTGCTGAGAGTGAAAATGATTTTGCGTATACTACTATGTGTATCTGCTATGGAACGCTTCTCAGAGTGTGATGCTAGCCTTAAAAGTTCAAATGTAAAAGTTTGTTAACCTTTGTCAATGAGGGAGTTTTAATCACATTCAGATTACAAAATGTGTACTTCATTCTATTCTCTGATGTAGTATTCCTAAATAAGACATTATACAGAGTTTTAATGCTGGAAATGATTAATATCTGTCTCAGCCAAGAGATCATTCTTTTGATGTTTTAATTCCTTCAATTCAACTTCATGTCAGACCTTTTTTTCAGGCTCATCTTTAAAGGAGCTCGATCTTAAATCAATGTTTTTGCGTTGTTCCACCCCAGGATTTTGCTCTTGTTAGGGCTGCTGTTCAAGTAGGTATGATGGCCTACATTCCATTTCATGGTCCTGTGCTCCAGGTAAGTTGGCACCCAGTAGAAACTGTGAGGCAGACTGTGAAATGAAAAAAGCCTTAATCACTGGCCCTCTCTCCCTCTCTTAGAGTCATTAATCTAACATCCACTTCTGCGTGTGTGAGACTCTTCTTTAAAGCCTCTTTTTATGTGACTTGTATGCTGAGCACTTGTCTGTGACTGAGTATTCATCACTCTTATAATCATTAATGATGCTATCTGAAGATGTACAAAGTATTGTGTGAGACAGTGGCACAGGGGCTCGAAACCCATGTGCTTTTTCTCCTTTCTGTGCATTTTTACCTTGTTCAAAAATCACTGGCAAATGATTTAAACGTGGCTTTTTTCATTAACTAATGTTTCATATTATATATGAGAACTGCTATCTTGTACAAAAAGTGTTTTCTTGGAATTTCTCTTTCATTACTATTATTTCAGGGAAGCTTTGCTATCTATACCACACATTCATGCACTTTGTCGAATGTCTCAGAAGATAACTGCTGCGAGGATGCAGACCAAAGCAAAAATCTCAGGATTGGTATGTCCTGATGCATGAAGGTGCAATTTGGAAAATCTCTCCCTTTCAATGTTTGTCAAACCTGTGATAAGGCAATATGGATAAAATTGTTGCCTAAGGCTGTAATCCAAAATGCATTCAAGCAAACATTGCACACATTCCCCATCACTTTTTAGATAAAAACTTACCATAGTAGAGTGTGAAACTGCATATAAACCCCATGAATCTTTATCATGTTACATATTTTATCGATCTCAAAACTCTTAGCTTTTTATGACCCATAACTCTGATTCTTTTCTCCTTGGTGTTAAATATTTCTTCTTTTTTTTTTTCAAACTTGAAGTGTGACATGCCCTTTGATAAACAAACAACACAAAGCTCTTGTAAACCCCTTCGTCAATATAACAGGACCACACCTATGTCTTCGCCAAACAAATACTAAACCTCCAGTCATGGCTCTCTTGCTCTCACCAGTGACCAGTTGAGACTTTTTTGCCGATGGCACCGTGTGATGTGGGAAAGCGTTCTGTATTACCATTTACATTAACATTGTTTCATGAAGCATAAAATTTGAGGCTCATGAGAAAAAGTTGAAAAGATGTGGCACTACAGGTAAATGCCAGATATACATTTTCTTTCTAGATCAAAAGAGTCAGTTAGTTAGAAAGCAGCTGTGTCTAAATTTCTTTCAATGGAAAATAACAACATTCACCATGATCCCCCTTAAACTCTGGGGTCCTATTTAAGTTAAACTGTACAAATGGTCCCGAGATCTGAAAAATATGTGTTGTAGCATTTCTTTTTCAGGGGAAATATTATTTAATTTTATATTTTTATATACGCCCTGATGATGAGGTACCATAAAGAGTGATGCTATCCCTATGGAGCTATGTTTAAAAAAGAGTGTGAAGAATGCTTTAAAGAGCCTACATGTTGTTCTATGCCACTTGAATAGTTTTTCTTATACAGTATACCACTTTAATGGTTCTTCTTAAAGAGTTTGCATGGAGGCTCTCCAAATGTTTTTTACTTTCACGCCTCTTTTACAAAAAAAGGCTTTCTAAAGGACCATTCATTTCACATTTTTATGGAAACCAAAACCTTTCTTCTAAATCACAGTGAAAAGAGTCCCTAGATTCCTGAAAGTTACTTTTACTCTACAGTGCATTACTTCTACTTATTTTCTTTAATCCCTACAAACTTAATGTTTTACTCTGTAATGGCATCACCCCATTGTTATTTAAAAGCTCAGTTGGATCTCTGTATTCAAGTAATGTTCCCTTCTTCATAGCCCCCAGATTTTAGGGCAAAGGTTTAGGAGTGCACTTACAGTTAATAGCTCTGCTGGAGGGGGTCTATGGGGAGGGTTAAGTTTCACAGTTTCATACTGAATGCTCGCAACCTTTTGCCCCTAGAAATTGATGTTAAACAACTTAATGGGCCCAGGAAATGGCTCAGTAACCAAAGCTTTAAAAAAAATTATTCTAATCACAGAGCTCTTTTTTGCGTGAAATCTGAGACTATCCAAGAGTGGCCCGAAAGTGGTTACAACTCATTCTCTGGCCATATACTCGCATAAATGCATAAGCCTGAGAAGCTTTTTAATGCCCCAGCAGTTTTTGTTACATAAACAATTTACATCTGCCATGACATATACTTGCATATTTGCATCAGTTTAAGCATGTGAGCACAGTTACATTACGAGCGATTCATTTGTACCCTGCCACGGACACGCTCAGAAATAAATAAATAAATAAATCAGTGTGACCAAACGGCTCTTTGACAAACTGAAAAATACATTGACCTTAAATATGTTGACATTTCATGTCGAGGTTTATTTGCTGACTCTACTACATATGACAAAATGGAAATGTGTGCATATCGTATGACAATGTGTATTTTTTGCACGCTTGCAAGTTTGCGCAGGGGCCCATTAGCCTTATGTCACTGCCTTATGTTAGAACGCTATCTTGTGCAGTGCCATATGTTTGCACACTGTCTTATGGTCGCCTTATATATCACAAGAACTTACTTGCGGCTTGTCATTTGGCACTAGTATATGCATGCATAAGTAAAAGCAGCCTTTCTTAGAGTCCACGGCCTTATTTTATACCTGACCCAAGCTATGTGCCTGCATTCTTGCATAAAGCTCAGTGTCTAATGACCCCATCACAAACAGTTTGCTTATGCCACCCCATACACTTACCTTCTTGCATACATGTGAGGCAGCCTTTTTACATGTCCACTATCTTGTATAAAGAAAAGTTTACTTTCACATCAATTACTACGCCAGTATTCAAGTGCAAGTACTATGTATTATTATATTACAAGCTGTACACAATGCTGATTTTAAATTTAACCTTAATATATATTGGGCATAACATCCATGCAGTGACAAAATTGTCCAGAAGAAGTTAATGGCAACTTAGTTGCCCATAAATATGATTTTACTGTAGTTTTCTTCTCAAATGTAGGTGTGTTGCCCTTTGCTGGAGCAACAGCCTCTACTTTTCTGGGAAGGCTTTAGACTGCATGTAAGAACATTGCTGTGAGGTTTTGACTGCAGTCAGTCACTAGAGCATTAGTTAGATCAGGTATGCCTGATGGATAATTAGATCTGGAACATATATGTCACTCCAGCTCATCCCGACTAAGGCTTCATCACAGATCCACAACTCCTAAGTCCAATGCATGGGGCTCCTGTAAGGCTTTTGGAAGATGGCCTGGTTTCAAGAAGGGCAGCAAAGAAGCCACTTCCCTCCAAAAAAAAACATCAGGGATAGATTGATCTTCTGCAAAAAGTATGGCGAATGGACCGCTGAGGCCTGGGGCAAAGTCATATTCTCCGATGAAGCTCCTTTCCGATTGTTTGGGGCATCTGGAAAAAGGCTTGTCCGGAGAAGAAAAGGTGAGCGCTACCATCAGTCCTGTGT
>JBBJLR010000002.1:6513049-6531544 GCA_037577145.1 Brachypetersius gabonensis | reverse complement strand
GTGTGTGTGTGTGTGTGTGTGTGTGTGTGTGTGTGTGTGTGTGTGTGTGTGTGTGTGTGTGTGTGTGTGTGCTTGCAGTCTGCTCTTCTCCTCATCTCTTTCAGGCTGGCTGGTTTTCCAGAGTGTTGACTCAAGCTGCTGGTGTATAATCCGAATGTAAGCAGAGCAGCTAGTGGAGCACAGGATAGCTTCTGGTCTCAGGCTTTACTGCTCTCCATCTTCCAGCACCATGCAGCTCCCCACATCCCTCTTTGTCTCTGCTAGACACTGCTGAGCGATATACTGATGCCACTATACTCATTTGTTATTCTCAGTGTACCTCTGATGGTTTTCAGAGGGACACTAAATGACTAAATAGACAGCAAGTCTCCTTTCCAGAATTTACAATACACTACAATACACACACACTTCCATGAGGTGTGATTTGAAAAGGAACCAGAACCAATCAAGATTTTAGGGTAGATGGCAGTGTGCGGTATATAATTACAAAGTATATAAGTAATGTGATCTTAAAGATTGCCCAGTGCAATTATATATTTAAAACTGATCATGATACTGAATTTTTTTAATATAGCCCAGCATCACATTATTTTCCTATTTCAGCAAACGTAAGACAGACCAATAATTAGGACCAATGTGAAGGATTTGAACCCTATTCCTTTTTTTCACTTATTATTTCTTTTCCTTCACACTTTAGTTCTTCTCCTGTTAAGGATTTTCGTCTCTGCTCAACATTCCTTGACAAATACATCTGTTTTTTCACATGTTTGTCTCAGTTTTTGAGCATGACTTTGACTTCATTGTATATCTTTGAGGTCAGACTGGTTTTTGAAGACCTTGAAGGAGAGTTGACAACAGTGAGATGAGAAGAAAGGAGTTAGTTTGACCATGAGAGAGATGCTGTAACATCATCTTTTAACCTGTCTTAATAAACTTTGCTAAGTATAATTACTGTGCCTCATCCTTGACTCAGGAACCTATGTCTTTTCCAAGCTGAAAATCCATCACATGTTCTTGCCACTGTCCATGAACATCCTTAATAATTAGACTGTCTGTGGCAGCCTGTGGTGTTACTTCTCCTCTGGTACTTCAATGTAAGTTTATAATGATGTTGATTTTGGGCTAATAGGCATGAAGGTCCCTGTGCATGTTTTGTTTGTCTCTCTGTGTGGCCTTTGTGCGGGACCTACCTTATCAAATGGGCTGAGCAGTAGGGACTGAAGAGGAGAATTATCCTCATTAACTCTCGACCTGAGTAGAGCAGCACAGATGGAAAAGAGAAAAAGTTTCCTCATGGTCACTTTCTCTTTTTTTTTCCTTCTGTCACTCTTTTCCAGCCCTTTCTTAGTGGGGTGTCAACTGCAAGTATTTTATTTAAAAAGTTCAGTGTTTCTAAAGGTAACTAACCTAATTGAAGAGCATTTGTGAAAATGTTACTTGTTTTACCTATTGGAAAGCAATTCTTACCGGAAATACATTTATTAATTGAAATTTTACAGTTACTTGCCAATTTTCAATGCCTGTTTCTAAAGTGCAACTCCAGCACATTTTAGTATGGGCAATTGTGTTTAAAATATAATGGAAATGTTAATGTTAATGGAAAGTAAATTGATATTCATGTGTCAGGGACCCCACATAAAATGTGATGGTGATGACTAGAAAAAGAGAAAAGATGATTAAGTCAAATGAAATGAGTGTACATTTCTATGGTAGTATATGGTAGGGCTGTAACAATTAATTGATGAAACACTGCAAAAAAAGTTGAATTTTTCAACCAAACTCATTTCTACCATGCAAGCACTTAACATTATGCTGGAGTAAAACGTGTGTTAGCTGTAAGAGCATGTGGCAGGAGTACGTGAGAAGAGAATGAGACGAACCTTAAAGAGTGCATGGTAAGACAGAAGCACATGAAAACCTAATGGAGCCATGGATAAAGGGAGCTCAACAGCAGGGAACCTACTACAAAGTCAAAAGTAATTAAACCAGTTGAGAGCCATGACATGCACTGTGTTTTGAAGTGATGAATCGATCGTCTCCCGGCTGGTAGTTCTTCTCGCTTACCTAATGACAGTGTTCGTGATCCAGCTTAAAATGGCCTATTAAGCCAAATTTACTTCAGTGTTGCATGACGAGCATATAACTAACCGGCTAATGCCAGCTAACATTTCCTAGAGTGAGAGTGTGTTTGTATTTGTGTGTGTGTGTGTGTGTGTGCGTGTGAGTGAGTAAGAGATAGTATAGTAGAAAGTGTTACTGCAGATAAGTCTGCCTTCATGGTCAATAGCTCATTTTTAACTCCTATTAACCCTTTTATTTTTATTTTTTTCATTTGTAATTTATGGTCATTTTAAAGCTCAGGTCCATTCAAGCAACATAGAAATACTTGTTTTGTGCACTTTATTAGAAAAGAACAAATGCACATAAAATCAAATGTGAAATTAAATGTGTTTTGCGTTGTGTCCTATAATCAATTTGTCAAGAAATAATTATTATCAAATAGTATCAAATAGGTTAAGCCCTATTCTGTATAATATATCACCTGTTAATTGTTCTTGTGATATTTGTAAACCTGAGGTTGCAACTGAAATATGCATATGAGCTTCTGATCATTGGGTTTTCAGGGTGACCTATGAGGGGCCGCATAGGAAATATTTCAGACTTTTATTACACAAACACATTTGAAACCTGTATCTGTATGAGTGTTTCATATATATGTCTGTGTGTGTGAGTTTCCAGTAGTATGGATGCATGCTTGACAGTTTCATATGTGAATGTGTATGTGTTTCAAATGTGTTTGTGAAACAAAAGTCTGAAATATTTCCTAAACGGCCCCTCATAGTGACCAGCTCCACATGAGTATTACAAGGTGTTCTGGGGGTAAAATTATTTCGGCCAGTCTTTAACCGTTAAACACTTAAAGGTATTTTTAAAGGGCTCGTTACCATTTTCTGATCTCTGTTTTCCTCTTAGCATTAAACAGGCTGTTTTTGTTAGCATACTGAAATATGTAAATTATATCTGATTAGCTGCCCTGTATTGCAGCATGGGACTGACACAATTACCCGTGAAACACCCCTGAAAAGGTGCCACTAAACTGTTAGTAGCCTAATAGTTTCAATTAAAGAAATTTTATTGGAAGGGCTGGGCTCTGGCAAAAGCCAGCTGACAACAAATCTGCCTGAAGAAGAGGACTTGATCTCAACCTCTTTCCAGAACTCAAATCCAACAAGAATCTCTCAAAAAGACTAGGATTCCTCTTTATCTGAGAGTCAGTTGTAATTTCATACTAGACCCTATACCTAATAGTTAAAAAATGCTTTAAGGAAAGAGGTTGACAGTCTTTACAGCTCCTGAGCAGGGAGACCAAAGAGAAGCTGCATCTGGGCTACTCTACTCTTTTGATCACACACATGCCAGTTCAGCACTGCGAGTTCATAGCATGGAAACATTGGTGTAGTCATGTGTGTGTGTCTAAAGAAGGCCTTGTCTTTAAAGCTCAGACTCTGGGTGAATTGTCTCCATGTGGTGCGTGGACTTGAGCGGGTAGCTATGACAGACAGTATGGTATGTGGAAGTCTAGTGTTGCTGTCACATGGCCAAGCCTGATGGCTCAATTCAAAGTCAGCAGCGGCGAGTGATTTATGGCTTGGCTTTAATCAGCCTGCTGAAAATGCAATTAGACAGGGCTCCTGCGGTGTGCAAATGAGCCGTCCCAAAACCACTTGGGGATGCACACTGTTAATTAGCAGGGTAGGGCACCTGTTAGTGAGCTGCGGTGGCCAGTGCAGCGTGAGAGAAAGAGGTCATGCAGCCATGGGGAGTGAGGAAGGAGTAACCATGGGGAGTGAGGGTAGAGCTGTTTTCAGGCAGAAGGGGACGAGTTAATGCCAGAGCTTGAAATATTTGTCTAAGCTTGAAGGAGCACGGCTGTTGAGGGGTTCGGTCAGGTACAGACATCATTTTTTAAAATTTGTTGCGACCAAAGATAAAAGAAATGCAATTGAAAATAAAAAAGTGCATTTAAGTTATTGTACATTATCTTTCCATTCTACTGTATTCTGTCTGCATCTGGGAAAAGGATTGTTTTCTGCTTTATATTTTCAAGTTAAACTTTTTGGCTTAATTAAGTTTAGAGGCTTTTTGTTTTCTGGTGTCACAAAAACAACACATTTGCTTGGATGCATCTATTCAACCTACAGCAGTTTAGTCCCACGTATGAGCGTATCTATCTATCTATCTATCTATCTATCTATCTATCTATCTATCTATCTATCTATCTATCTATCTATCTCTCTGTCTGTCTGTCTGTCTGTCTGTCTGTCTGTCTGTCTGTCTGTCTATCTATCTATCTATCTGTCTATCTGTCTATCTATCTATCTATCTGTCTGTGTATCTATCTATCTATCTATCTATCTATCTATCTATCTATCTATCTATCTATCTATCTATCTATCTATCTATCAAGAAATGAAATACAATAATTGTAAGAGGAGTGTTTCAGTCAGTATCGTCTGTCTATCTGTCTGTCTATCTGTCTATCTTAAAGGCACACAAGCAAAATTAATTCTAATTCTAATTAATTATGGTTAATTCTGGGTTCAAAAATGGGAAAGAAATGAAATACAGTGATTGTAAAATATGGCCCCTTTTTAAACAGTTTCAACACTCACAGTACTTCACTCACAGGTGACACTCACAGCCTAACACACAGAATGGTTGTGTTTACCCCTGAGTGTGAAATGCACAGAGTGGAACTCTTTTATGTAAAAGATCTTGATAATAAAGCACTATTCATGAAAAGACTACTCAGTCTTGGTGCTACACCACAGTCACAAAAAGAAAATGAAACCAAGTTGTGGTTACATTTTCTTTCAGCTGCAGTTTTCTTTCCCAAGACACAACAAACATTACAGACGTTGTTGGCAAGTCATACCTAAAATATCCAGATTGTACAAGAAGTACAAGAGTATGCGGTCAGCATTTCGGCTGTAAGTGCTGTGAACATGATGTGTCATCAGTCATCTGCCACAAAGCAAATTGAACAAGTCTAGCGATCCACCTGCGTTTTCAGAATCTGAAGGATAAAGGCTCATTGCCAGGCATGATAACATGCCTGAATGGCTGAATCTTAGCTTGTTTTCTGCCGCACCCAGCTGGTCGACTGACCTTATTAGCAGCTAATTTCCCATGCTTAACATGTGTACTGTAAATAACATGGATCAGGATTATTTGTAGAGATGGAGACTTGTTTAGAGCAGCAACATGTTAATAATAAATTTCCATCTGGTTGAATTCACTGCTTCTCTGTCGCTTATGATTTTGTAGCTCTGTTCTGACTTGAGCATGCTCAGTCGAATGCCTCTGCTGTCATCATCCTGCTGCTATTGTTCAGAAATCCTGTAGTTTGCTTTCAATTTGTGTGTGTGTGTGTGTGTGTGTGTGTGTGTGTGTGTGCCTCTGGAATGCAAATGACCTCTTTTGAAAATCCACTCTTGTAGTTTGAAACAGAAAATTTCTGCATCTGCGGGGTGTGCAAAAATGGTTCTTTTCAGACAGAAATGTTCTCCTGGTGATGAGAACAATAAAAATTTTTCCATTGAAAGATTTCAAAAAGTTTAAGTGATTTTCTGAAACGCAGATGAAAAGAAATGCAAATGAATTAGTGTCGTCACATGAATGAGCTGCAGAGCGCGAGAAAAGTGCGTGGCTGACCCTGCATGATGCAGGCGTTTGCTCCTTTATTAGCTCTTGGTAGAGCAGCTTTAACGTCCTGCTGTCAGCTATATGTGGCTGCAGCGCTAACAATTCAGAGAAGCCAGGAGTGGGCAAAGGGCATTTAATAAGGGCTATAGCCGCTGTGATGCTGTCGCCCACCACCAGCGCAGCATCAGTCCACATCTTTGCCATGGAGTAGAAACACATGGTTTTATTTTCAGTACATCATCATTTAATTTAAATAAAAAAATTAGAACACTCTTCTCCTTTATTAATAAATTCATCCAAGCAAGCAAGTTCTTTTATGATAATAAGTTTTCTTTTGTTATTGCTTATTGTTTTTGTCTAAGATCAGTATCATAAATTCTGAGATACTGCTTAAAAATGCTGAAAGAGAAACACATACCACAAACACATTAAGGCAACTTAATTTGTCACTAAGCTAACTCAAAAGTTGTGATCAATCAGATGTGGAATTTTAGCCGTTTTGGGTCAGTTTTGGACAATTGTGCTTTGAGTTCCCTGGGATAAGTCACATTTGGACTCATTTTTATTGGGCAGTATGTAGCAATGAAAAAGAATTACAGTTAATGTCCTAGTTGCATCAAAGAAGAGATGCATCACTTTGCTTTATTAATGCTTTATATGAACTATGCGGTGGAAGTTTAAAGGGTTCATCCTTATTCAGGTTTCAGTGAGAAAACGAGAGGTGTGGGGTGGACTGGATAATCCTTGGAGGGGGACAGGTTGTGGGACCTGTTAGTGAGCCAGGTGGAGTGGTGCAGAGAGTCCAGGGGAGGGATGGGTGATAGAGGCTCCTAGGATGGAAAGTGTGAAAAGAGGTGAGAGGAGGTTAGATAGCAGGCTTGGCATGAAATGAGGTTAGCAGGTCTGGACTGTGTGAGAGAACCAGCAGGAAATTGAGAGGTTGTCACAGCGAGGAGGAGAGCGATAAAGAGGCGAGTGTGTGATGATGTATTGGCTTTGGACAGTGCCAGAGAACATGTACCATGATGGGGAAAGTTTGAGGCAAGAAGATTTGAACAGCAATATATGCGTTTCTAGTAGTAATGCATAGGTAATTTTTTTATGACCTGCACCTACCCAATTCGTTATAAGAGCCAATATGGACCTGCCTGGCCTGCAGCCAAGTCGGAATGCTCCTTTGTCCCTTTTTGACGTGCCACGCCTCCAGCCATAAAATGGTTAACTCTCATGGCAGCATGCCAAGTACAGTCCAATATGCTTTAAGCAGAATATTAGCATTGTAATATTTCCAAAAATGTTAAGCGAATGCTAAATAATATTACCCATGTAAATGTAACGCTTATAGTATAAGAAACAGCTATGAACTCCAACAACAAACCAGGTTTCCAAAACTAGGTGAAATTGTTAATAACCAAAACATGCTTAATATTCTAATATTTAATGAATGTTAAAAAAAAAAACATGTTAGCCAGGAGTTCACTAATTCATAACTGGCTTCACTCTCTGGGTGGGTGGGCAGCAACATTTCAAAATAATTATAAGAATAACAATGAGGATGATGTAATGTTAAATTATTTTAAAAATAATCATTAAAAACAGAAGGAAGTTGCAACAGATCAAACAGTGTTTCAGTGTTTACTTGTTGCTGCTCAGACTGTTTCAGATGTGTATGTATGTGATGTGTGTGTGTGTGTGTGTGTGTGTGTGTGTGTGTGTGTGTGTGTGTGTGTGTGTGACGGCATTAACGACTCCAGATTTTAGTTTTTTTTAAGTCGACTAGTCGGTCAGCAAAGTCGTTTGATCACACAGGCATCACACAGCAGTACCGCCCTGTTTATGAAGGGAGTACCGGTAGAATAATGGGTAAAACCAAGGAACGCATTTCAGCATAAGCCAATCAGAGGCAGAGATTGCATTGTGTACACAAGCGAGGGCAGAAATAGTGGAAAAAAACACACGACTAGTCGTTTTAATGCCGTAATGTGTGTATATACATACATGCACAATGTCTTGTTTATATGTATTTTTTATGTATTTTGTTGTTCGTCCGTTTAAACATAAACTGTCTATTCTACCTTTTCTAATGATCTAACTCCCATTTATTAATGGATCATATAAATGGGTATTGTGTAATATAAATGGATAATATATTATTCCTGCGCAAGACTAAATAATATGGGTGTCTGTGGAGGCCCCCTCCAGTAATAGAATGTCGCCTGGGGCTCTGAAATGTTCTGCTCTCTAGTATTTCTCACTCTCTCCGAGTCTGAACCGTTGCGGTGAAGAATAACGAGGGGAATGCGATGCCGTGGTAATGAGCAGGCTGCACAGTTCATCTCCAAATGCCCTCGTCTGTTTTATTTTTTAGTGCCATTAATTATATTATTTTTCTGCTATGAACATATTTCCCTTTCCAATAAACCACTGTGAATTCAACAGGAGTGCGAGAGAAGTGGAGAGAATGAGGGAGGAACACAGGTGGTCATGCTTGTTTGAGTGATCTAGCCTGGGGATGAGAACTCGACTCATTTAGAACAATGTTTGTGAGTGTGTGCATGTGTGAGGAGGACGGGGTCGAGTCGTCTTCGTTAGCGCACAATTCACTGTGCTCCTGCCTGCCTCTCGTTAAAGTGGGCCTGGTATTAATCATGCAGCAGAGATTAATGAGAGCGCTCTAATGAGCTGGCGCCCACACTGAGAGAGACCAGCGCCGCTGCCATCTCAATGCGCTGTGGAAATGTTGTGGCCGCACTCGAACAAATGTGTCCCAAAATATGTAGCGTGGATTTTAGGGAGCAAGTCCTGTGGGCGGTGACTGAAGAAGATGCTCAGTGGTGTTAGTGAAGCTGAGAAAAAAACGGCAGTGGAGCAAGATGTGCCTCATATTAAATCTGCCCGAAAATGACGAAATTAATTGAAATTACAGTAAGGCGGCATGTGACAGCGGGCGTAAAAATGAGGACACCAACAATGAGATAATGACAATTACACACGCTCTCTACACTATGCCATCTCTCTCTAAGATCCAGGTGATTTGATTTTCTATTACTCTGGGCTGTGTGCCTGTGCTTCTGGACAGCTCCATTTTGCACACCTTCAGCACTGACAGTTCAAGGGAAACACTATTAAATATTAAGAGCTACGCCTGAGAGCTGGCTGTCTGTGTTACTTATATAATCTAATTGAGAAGGGGCATATGGAGATGAGCATACTTTCACCCAATATTTCCATGGCTCTGTTTTGACTCGAGGCATGTTGTGCAGCCCCATTTTGCTGACTCCAACATTATGTCTCCATGTGGACTTCGAGTTTCGCCAGGCTGAACAACTCAATGCCATCAAATCCACAGCTGCTCAGCACCAATGCGTGCCTCATCCCATATGCTATCTTTGAGTGTGTATGTGTGTGTGTGTGTATGTGTGTGTGTGTATGTGTGTATGTGTGTGTGTGTATGTGTGTGTGTGTGTGTGTGTGTGTGTGTGTGCTGCAGAGCTAGGTGCTGCAGACCTTTACTGCTAAACCAATAAGTGCTGTGCACACTATGTGGCTGCTTAGTCACTATTTAAAATGAGAGTTAAAGGCAAGACATCTTTACACCTGGTCACTTCATGCATCTCGACTATCAAGATTATATATGGATAAGACCAGGCCACAGAAAAATACAGCTGTAAATGCACCCAAAATACATTTAATATAGATATGAATCTGATCACTGAAACCACTTCAGGAGGTGGTCCGAGACTCTGTTACATCAAAGGAAATGCATCTTCCCGCTACTATCACAGCATCACCTGCATTACTGCTCCTTGACGTGAGTTTAATTTTTATTTTGTAATCCACTTCGCACAAACCTTTTGGTTTAAGTAGAGCACGGTTTAATTTAGCTTTACATTGTTGTTTTGTAGATTCTCACAGTACTCTAGGTTTTTGCACACATGGTTCCTGATGTCGATGAAGGAGGATAATTGTAAATAACAGCTGTCTTCTAGTAAACGTTGACTGTGTTGTGTAAAACTGTTTGTCTTTGAAATAGAATAGAGACATGAGGAGCAGAACAGCCAACTGGTTATTGTATATGAGCAGATTTGTATTTTAGTCTGGCTGGGTGGGATACATTTAACTACCAAGTGTAAATGCATATGGCTAAAATGCATATGGCTTTGCATTCAAATACGTAGACTTTAATATGGAATTGGTCCCCCATTTGCAGCTCTAACAGTTTCCACTCTTCCACAAGATTTTGGAGTGCTTCTGTAAGAATTTATGCCCATTCATTCTGTTGAGCATTTACGAGGTCAGGCACTGATGTTGGGCTAAAGCCAAAACCTGTTACTGCTCATGTTACACGTACATTACCTTATTTGCACTAGTTAGAATCATGCTTTATGTTACAGTATAAACATATTCAGTTCAAATCACATTGGCAAATAATGGCCCATGATCCTTCTACAAAAAGCAGACTTGCTAATTGCTAGAAGTGCACATGCACAAAGAATCAACACACTACAGCACACAGTTACCTTCTAAATTCTGAAAACAAATTGAAACAGAACCAGATTAATAAGCTTCTCTTACTGGTTGATCGATTACACTGAGATTGTCCAGCGAAATGACAGTCTCAGTGTAATCGACAGGAATGTCCAGGCCTTTGTAACAGAAATAATTGATGATTGTATGACCTTTCTTAATCATCTCTCAAAGGTTCAGTTTAATTGATTTCATAGTTCTGTGCACCTTCGTTTAGGGTGCAGTTGTCCAACTGTCTCCACTCTTTGTAAAAGGCTTTGGTAGGCTGTGTAGAAACATTTTAAGCTTCTTTATCTCATTCAAATTCAAATTTGAATGTTTAATGAAAAAACTTAAAATCCAACCCTTAACTGAACGACCTCCTGTATGATGTGAAATTGCATTTTATCACTACTATGGAAAAAGTTAAAGAACTCTTTACAACCGCATCTTCTTCACAGAGAAGAATCGTTTAAATATTCAAGAGGTTATTTCAGTTGCCATTGTTCTAACCATTGCATTTACTAAAGAGCCTTTTAAAAAAACTTTTTTAATGATGTAAAAGGTTAAAAGTTTTTTATAAATTGTACAGTGTGTAGACCGGGCTCTTTGACTTCTCAAGCAGTTCAGAGCCACTGTGCATGCTGGTCTTTAGCTGTAGAACCATTAATTCAGAGGATGTTTTCATCCACTTCTGCTCAGATCTTTTTGGAACGTATTTCGTCTGTCACCCTTTCACATACCCACATTAGTGATCTTGGTCAACTGCTCTTTAAGAGAAAGGTCATTATGGACCATCAGCTATTGAGCAAGTGATAAAACAGTGTTCACAATGTGGTAGTGAAGCCATAGCTGCTGTGTGAAATTTCTTGGAATTAAATGCAGTGCCAGTACATCCCAGGACTGCTAGTGGCACCACGGAGCTTCACTTGAGCAAGGTACCGTCCCCACGCGCTGCTCCCTGTACAGCATTGTCGGCTGCCAACTGCTTCACTTTGTGAATGGCTGAATCTCCTCAGAGATTAATGTGATATATAATATATGTATATATGTAATTGACTGTCTAAATTACATTCCATCAGAGCTTCTTGGTGAGTCTGAACCACACTCACTGCAATTTTAAAAATGGGATCACAGAAAGGATCAGATACTGGTTTGAATTTAAGGGATGGGCCTTGAATTCAAAAATGTAACAATATCTAGCCCCATTATATCCAACCTTATAATACAGTATATATTTTATCACTAGAAAAAAAACATTTCAGCAATTTATTTATTCATTTGACAAACCCTGTTATGTCCTACACATGACACAGAAAGACTACTCAGCCATATCTCGTCATAGAATGGTCACTGACATGCAGTAGATGTGCCCAGTAAAAGAGGTTGCAAAACAGGAGCTGATGTAGAACGGTCATTTCCCTTTCCTTATTAGTAAACATCTATCTATCTCTCTTTCTCTCTCTCTCTCCCCCCCCCTCGATCCACTTTGCCTCTGATTAAAGCATTCATTCAAATCTCAGGGCTGTGCCCTCCAACTGAGATTTCTGTTCATTAATTAAAGCTTTAATGCAATTAATTATCACCTAAATGAGAATTTAGAGCTTGTTTGTTCAAAGTGAAATGCTGAAAGATTTGGTCTGGTCTTTCAACAGATATCTACAAAAAGAGGAACTGAATCAAACAATGATACCCAAAAGACAGATGTAGAATGCACAATTTTCTAATTTTTTCTGTATCTAACACTGTATGAGAGGCCCTTATATATAGGGATTTGCTTGAAAGACCTTTTAAATGTTTTATTCTGTATCTATGGCTTCGTGGTTCAGACAAATCAGACAAATTCTGCATGCAGCGTTAAACTGTTGTTCTACTAACATGCTGCATCAGTCCCAGCCAACCCTGTTCATTTCCAGGCGTCAAATCTCATTTTCACTCCAAACCTTTTAATGACTTGTTCAGTCGTTTCTGTGATGTTTGTAATCATTAAAATATCAGCTTGAAATGAGGTTTGTAAAAAGCGAAAACTGAATGCATTGACAAAGTGTTGATGCCAGTGAGAGTGCCTCGCAGGGTAGAGTTTTGCTTGCTCCTTATTTTTTTAGGTATGCTTAGAACTGCTGACTCTTCAGATTTGTCAGAAAACTTTGGGACTGAAATGAGAACACTCTCCCCCTTTTTCATCCAAGGAAGGAACAAGACATTTCTTTGGAGCCATGTGAAACACAGCATCAAGAATGTCCCAGCAATGCCTCAATGTGCAGTATTATGCAAGAAAAACTCACTGCTTTGATGCCATCTGAAAGACAGTTCTGGGGTTTTGTAGCCAGTTATCTCTTTTTAATCCAGCCGCATCCGCAAGTTTGGCCAGCAGGAACTTACCCGGACAGCTAAAAATGAAAACTCAAGCCAAACGCTCTGCTAATGAGTTTGTGTCGCCTCATTATTTTGCCTGGTGTGGACTGGGCAGGGAGGTGAGCGTGAGGGAGGGCAGTAGAGCTTTTGCTTTTGTCATTGCCAATAGGGAAACAAATCTGGTGCCAGTGTGACTTCATTAAACTGCCTCCATTTGGGTTCGGCCAGGCCTGCCTTCTGTACTGCAACTGGGCTACCGGGGAGCATGAAGTGGGAGAGACATGTGGGATTGCATCCTAACATCAAAGATGACACCCATCAATAAACAGCCCACTGAGGAATAGGTGCAAAGACATCAATATTCACCCTCTGTGACATTTAGAGGGATTACAATAGTAGAACACACACACACACTCACACACCAACACACAAAAGAATAAAAACATATTGACATATTGAGTAAGTCACTTACTGTACATTAAATGTCATTTGACCAATGACTAAAGAAGCTGTAATTTAACAGTGCCTACAGCCTAGCACCTAGCATTAAAGGTTCCATATCCTACTTTTTCAAATGTTTTATTTATTTACCTTTTTACACTGGAGTTTTTTAAGTGGATTCATATAGGAAGAAAAATAACAAATTTTTACATGATTATTTTCCACATCTCTATTGTCACGTCCTTCCTTCTCCTGACACAGATGGCAGACCCCCTTCACTAGGGGTAGTCGAAGTGTTTCATATTGTTTCTTTTATCTTCAAAACCAGGCAAAATAAAACTGACTCAAGGGTCATGTACAGTACTACCGTTTTAACTCAAAGAGAACAAGAGAAACAGAGGCTTAGCTAACCGGTAGTATGACGGATTTAGACAGTGGACCGACAGCCCCAAAACCGCCAAAAGCCATAATCCAAGCCAATCAAAACACAAGCACTCAACAAAACACAGCTGTACATAATCATTTAACTAAAACCCACCACCAATGAACAAGATCTTCAACTTAATTCAACATACAGAAGAGAAAACAAGGGTGTCCTCTACTGGCCACGCACTGTCACAGACCACAGACCTGACATCTATGACCAATGTTATGTTAAACAGACTGTTTTGGTCACTGTACCTTTAAGACATATGTTAATGACCTTTTTTACCAATCAGAATGAATGGTATATTATGAAGAGTTTTTATGTACTGCACTGCATTCAAACAAGCAAGAAACATTTGGCGTTCTATTAAATGGGCCTTTTGATGCTGTAGAGTTAGACTATACAGCTCTGCAAGATTCCCTGTAGATTATGAATATCTGCACTTTATGCTGAATGATTTAGCAGAGTCGAAATCCCCTGGCTCCATTTATAACCCACAGCTAGTTCCCTGTATGCGCACTTAATATTTTTTAACCAACTGCATGAATACATGCATCAAAGGCATAGCCACTGTCATAAAACTTTATGGCATGCAGATCAGAGATGCTGCCTAAATGCTCATGAGTGTAACAGCATGTAGCAAACAACTCAGAATCTCACTGCTCCACTGTGGAAGTGTCTGTGGACAGCTTCAATGATTTGTTGTTATGTTAGCATGGAAATGCTAAATTACAGTTATTACTATTCAGCTAAATGATTCTGTGCACTTTCACCACATTTGCATTATCACTAAACACTCAAAAAACAGAAATATAAAGATTCTTTGAGCAATGCTATAATACTAAGAAACCATGTTTAGGAAATCTGTAAGGTGTGAGTGCAAAGATCCATTTAAAGGCTTAAAGAGCCTTCGCATAATTTATTTATTTACTTATTTGTTTATTGTGAGCGCTGGCATGGGGAACAGCCAACACCCACAGACCGGGAGGCCTAATGTACACCCAAGGACAAACACACAGGCACCAGTGAGGGTGCATGACAAAGCTTTATTACAAAGAAATGTTATAGCTCAAAACACACAGAAACCACCTCCAATTCAACCATGGGCTCTCTACATTCTCTTTTGTCTCCCTCTCTGTGATGGTGGTTTCACTCCCTCGCCTCACAGGCTGCCCCTTAGATTCCAGCTGCCGGGGTCAAAGATAAGCGGGATTTGGAGGCTGGACTAGGGCAGGAGATGCGAGACAGAAGAGGTGAGGAGCTCATAAACTGCTCCATTGCCTTTGGCTCTCCCCTCCAGGCACTCTCCCAAGCATCTGGTGGTGCGGTCAGCTGTGCAGCATTCTCCGGAACACTGGGCGGTGCTGTCATCACCAGTGGTTGGGCAGCTCTCTCCATGGTGCCGGGGAGCGCTATCAGTGTAGGCAGCTGGGAAGTGCTCTCCAGGGTGCCTGGCCTGGAGAGGAGCAAGGAGGCCCAGGGCGAGGTGTGGGCTTGGGACAAGGTCAGGGAGGCCAAGATTCAGGCCTACCAGGTTCGAACCATCCAGGGTTGGGGAAAAGGGGAGATGATGTAGTGTTGACTGGGTGGCCGGAATCATTAGTATTTATTGCACCATAAATCCATTGTCTTGAGAGTGTGAGGGGGGCCATTCTAATTCCATGGGGCAGCAAAAGGCAGGCACTCCAGTGTGGGGTTGCAATCACTATACCGGACTACTGTCCTTTGGGGAATTGGGGAGCGAGGGTGAAACCAGCTGTGAAGGAATGGATTCGTTCCACTGCTTCATTCATTCTACTGCAACAGCAGCCTGGGCACTCATACGTGTAGCTGTCCGGAAAGTGTCACGCATTAGGGGACCAAATATACCATACCAGCTCTGGGCCGGGTCCATACTGTTTCCCCTACCCAACTGGAGAAAGTGGTGGTTCAAGTCCTCACTGGTCCATCTCTTCCAGGGCGTTGGTTCGGCGGAAATGCCAGATACAAAAGGTTCAAAAGGGTCAATGATTGGCAATCTGCCGGTTGCCTGCCCTATATCCCTTTGGGTTTTTTTTTTTTTTGAGGCATTCTTTCGTGTTATGAGCTAATAAAAACGTACACCGAAACCAGTCGGCTAGTCATGCACCCACACTAGCACTAACCGCAACCTCTGAATGCGGTTAGGCCCCCAGCCAGGCAAACTGCCACCACCAGGGAGTGCTATCCACAATCTCCACCACTTGTAAGTACCGGCCTGGGGAAAGGCTGCTGCCCAAAGGCTGGGAAGCCTAAAACACACACCCAGAGACGCACACAGACACCGGCGTGGGCGCACAGCAGAGCTTTATTACTCCGAAAACAACATTATAGTTCAAAATAAACCTACAAAACCTGCCACCAACCACAGGCTCTCTCCACTCTCTTACTGTCTTTTTCCTACTGCCTCTTTCTGTCTATCCTTCTCAAACATGATTCTCTCCTAAGGGAGGAGAAAAGAATAAGACACAGGTGAACATAATGACTAGAGGGACGGGCTAAAGCGGGAAATAAACCAAAGCAACAACAAACTAACTTGGACCAGGGACACATGGCAGATGTCATTATTTACATACAATGCAAAATTCTTTCAGTACAAAATATAATGCCTGTGTAGTCCAGGACAGGTTTAATCCATGTCTGAGAGACTAGCCCATATATATCCAGAAGTATGCGGGCACCCCTACTAATAAATGAAGGTTCACCCATTGCAGACATAGGCATTCAGTTGCACACAGTTTCTAAAATCTATATAAAAAGGCACTAGCAATGGAATATGATACTCTGACATGTACATACATAAGCCGTGCTTAATTGTTCAATGAAAACTGCAGAGCAGTGGAACTGCATTCTCTGGAGTGATGGAGCTTCATCCACTACCTTTGGAAATATTTGGATTGGCATTTGTGATCCAGAGCTAATCAGTCAACGTCAGTACCTGGCCTCACTTCTGAAGCCTCACAAATCACATTTTCAAACAATAAACACGATGCATCACATTTATTGACAGCTAGCTTAACCAACATTTTTCGCTTATTATATGAGAAAAGGCTTTGCAGTCTTTGTTGATATACGTTTGTCAGTCTCTTTCAGGAACCTGCTTTGAATTATTACTGCACTCTTAGCTCCCTGAACAAGTCATCAGGAGTATATGAGCGTGAGAATCAGGTAGTATGATTAGGGTTGCAATAAAACTGCAGGACCATCTGCAACACCAATTAAAATAAAGATTAACTGTACTCTATTACCTCAGACTACATTTAGTCAAAGGTTTTTGTATTATGTAAACATATTACTTTCTATAAAAAAACTAAAGCACTCATTTGTTCCAAACATTTGGGTTGTAGTGCCTTTAGTGTGACATGCGTCTTTCAGTTTAGTCAGAAAACAACCAAATTGGGTTCAACAAAATATCAAGATTTTGTCTATATGTTTGAAGTAGTGTTTTATTCTGATCAGACTTTTTTTTTCAAAGCCTCTTATCTTTCTTTCTTAAATCTCCATATGTCCACAGAATGATACTGCATTCATTTTAGCAGAAAGTCGGGACATTTTTTCAACCTGTTCTAACTACTACAGCACTACTAAGGCCATGCACCTTCAGACTGCTGCAGTATACAGGTTGCTGGTTTGCATACCAATTGCCCTCTTTTGTCTGTTTTTTCCTATACATTTTAACAAAGCCTTCTTACCTGCAAAATAATAATTTTATGTGTTTCTATGTTTTTTTATTTGATTGTTTCTTTATTATTTATTTTTCATCCTCCATTCCCTTCCTACATTACATTCTACATTGGAGTGTTGCTGATGTTTCTAATGAAATAACCTTTATTAATCTATTGATAACTATATTTACTTTGTATATTTGGTCTGTGGTATTCCCACTCAGTCTTCGCCTAATATAATATTGTTTTATTCTTTTCTTTTAAATTAAATGTCCTCTTGCTTTTATATTCTATGAATTTTTGGACTGTGACTGCTGAAGTGTGACATTTGGATGTTACATGTATATTGTTGCTATTGGAACAAAGCCTTGTATATTCATGTGCCTATGCATATTTGTGATATTTCCACTTTCAAAAAAGATATTATCTTTAAACAGTTTGTGTGAAAATGTCATAGGAAACTAACCATTAAATAGTCCAAAATGTGTTCAAATCTTACTTTAACCTACACTGAAAAATTGTACAATATACACAAAATTAAAAAGATGCTGAACAAAGCTGTGGTCAGCTGAATAAGAATAATAAAATAATGATTGCAGCACTGTGTAAAAGTCAGAAACCCCTATTTCGTTTATTGGCTATTAATGACAAGTTGTTCATTTTTCAGCTATAAGAAAAAAACAGAACATATGTATTAATAAGATTATTAGAGTTAAGTTAGTGTTATGTGTGGGAGCTGGGGAATCAACTTTTGTTGGCATGATGTGGCTGTAGCTCGTTCTAAAGATTGGACAGATGGTTTAAGTGGAAGAAAGTGCATAAATTAAATACTGATAGATTTGATATTATACTCAGTGCTGTATATACTTGTTTTGTGTGGTTCTTTAAATTACACATGCCAGCCAATTCTATCTGCAGAAAATGACGTGCTGTGTTCTGATTAAAGATTAGAAACATAGTAACCAGTTGCAGTTTAGAACATTTCTGAATATTAATCCTTAAAAACATCCCGCATTCTTCACCGGTGTATTTGATGAGCTCCTTGGCTTGCAGAATGACTGTAAGAGATTGGGAGATGAGCCAACATGTCTGTGTGAACACATGGTACTGCAGAGAGAGTGAAAATAAAGGGCTTATTATAGATTTTCTTTCTGGTTCTGTGTGGTTCTCATCCTTCCTGATCTCCTGGGCTCTGCTCCTGGGTGTGTGTGTATTAATGCTAAAGGCTTACAAATGAGTCTACGTGCCCAAACACCGGTTTGCGCTTCTGTAGTCCTCCAATGTGCGTAGTTCGCTGCAGGTGGGGCTCCTTTATAAATGGAGGCCATTTTTCTCACACTTTACCCTCCAATCTCACTCTCTCTCTCTCTCTCTCAT
>JBBJLR010000002.1:6487352-6500253 GCA_037577145.1 Brachypetersius gabonensis | reverse complement strand
TCATATTGAGATCTGATGTATCTAATGTGTTTCTTTAAAGTGTTCCTTTAATTTTTGTGAGCAGTGTATATATATATGTACACACTCGCTTCCGTGTTTTGGGCATACATCATATAATTAACAGTCCAATCAACTTATACCAGTTAAACTCCACTTATAAAGCCTAGATGCAGATAACACCCGTCTAATTATCAGTTTCTCTAACGTGAGCTCAGACTACCCATCTGCTCACCGCAATGTCACTCCTATCCTCCCTTCTTCCCACAACACTCTTATTCCTGCCTCTGGTACACAGGTCACCACATGCAGTCTACAGCAACACTGCTGTCAGTCACACTCGCATTATTTTATGCCAAGAATTAAAATTACAGCCTTTCATCCCTTTTCGTATTTATCTTATAACAAAATCTTGTTTACTGACCTTACAGTGAAAGTCTTTGAACACTTTCCGAATGTACCAGTTTGCAAGCTCCATTGTTGGAAATAAAAATGCTGAAAATATTGTTTGAAATAGTGTTTTACTCCCCTCTTGCAAGCAGTCTATATATGCAAAATAAACAACAAAAATAAAAAACACATTTAAATATAATGTCATTATTCTGGCTACCTATTCATGCACTGAAAAGACTTTTGTTGGATTACATGAAGACTTTGAATCATCAGAACACCCAGTAAGTCACCTGGAGCTGTGTCTGATTGCCATGTCAGAAATACTGATTGGTTAGAAGCTTATTTGCATATTGCAGCCCTTTGCAATAGCAGTATAACAGATATTGTGATACCAAATAGCAGCTGATATATTGTGCAGCCCTTTTTTGAAGATTTTGGAATTTTGTTCCATTCTACCTGTGTAGCTTTGATGTGTACATCTAGTAAGTAATGGTTTATATTATGCTGCACCGGGTTCATATTATGAATTTTGCACAGTCACACTCATCTGCCTCATTTTTCCACTGTGATTCAGCTTTGTGTTTGTCTGCTGTTTGAAGAGTTAATTGTTTCCTGCCCTCTACCTGTTTGCCCGCTTAGAGCATGATTACATGCTGCAATGAAACAACAATCAATGGCAGCCAATTAAGTGCTTGACTGACGAAAACACCATGTCTGGTGAGTCAGCAAACCGTCGAAACAAACACATTTTCATACTTGAATCATCTAGGCATTGCTGATTACATTTTGCCTGGGTGTGCTATCACTGGTGAGGTCAAGCTGCGTGTCAAAGATGGGAAGAGATGTGACTGTCAAGGCTAGTGTGTAGTTATGAGAAGACGATAAGAGTCTCTCAGTGTGAATTTGACACCTGCTGTTCTCTAGCTTTAATCTATATGATTTTAGAATTCATAACTGTTTCAGTGGTTTGGCTTAAGGGGACGCAGTCATGATCCACATTCTGTGAGGATACTGCTGTTATATAACTTGTGTTTAATAATGTGATTTGACTTACTAATAAATAGAAATAATTCAGACTTTATAAAGTAGCCTGTGTGTGTGTGTGTGTGTGTGTGTGGGTGTGGGTGTGTGGATGTGTGTGTGTGTGTGTGTGTGTGTGTGTACATAGATAGTCAAACCAACATGAGCTGGTATGCTTGTGTGTGTGTGTGTGTGTACATAGATAGTCAAACCAACATGAGCTGGTATGCTTCATAACAATAAAGCACTTAATGCAAGAACAGCGTCATTATACCATACTCTCATATTAAAAAATAACGTATGATTTAGGGTATAACTTTAGAATGGATGAACAAATCAGGTCAAAATCATTGGCACTCAACATATAGAATATCTTCAGACATTAATGCAAATTAAGCCATTTTGTACAATCAGAATATTTAATAAAAGAGTATTTATTAAAATTAATGAACAGTTAGAATGAAGGTAAAGCTACAAATATTCAGTCATTCATTTTCTGCTTAATTCTTGTTAGGAATGCGGATACCTGGACCTTATACCAGAGTCTATGAGCGTGAAACGGGGACTCACACTGGGTGGGGCGCCAGCCCACTTTAGGCTGACCAGAATGAACCAATGTTTGATGGGAACTGAAATGAAAAGAGCTGATTGTTTACAGTTACTTTTTCACAGTGGTGAAGACAAGAAAGTGAGCTCATACAGAATATCACCAAAGATATTTAATTCCTGTTTTTAGCAGTTATGTTATAGAATGTAATGTAATGTTATGAAGAAGTTTCACAGTCATAAAACTGTAAAAACGATTTCAGGATGTGGTGCCATGAAGGAAAGCGAATTCTGCAAAAGAATTGTGGGGAAAACATCAAAAAAGACATCTAAAGAACTTCAGGCTACCTTTCTGTCAACACTATTGACAGAAAGGTAATAAAAGATAAGACAATTAGGCCACAGTCTTTCTGGAATAATATTTTATGAATGGATGAAACCATTGTAGAGCTTTTTGTTTTATGCATCAAAATCAAGCCCATGAAGAACAGAACACCCTGTCTACAGTAAAACACAGTGAAGATTCTATCATACTGGAAGACTGCTTTGTTCCTTTTGATACTGCTCGAACTGAATGTATCAAAAGAGTGATGAAATCTGAAGATTGCCAAGGCATTTTATAACAAAATGTATTACTCGGTGTCAGAAAACTAGGTTTGAGTTGAAGGTTGTGGTTCTTTTAACAGGACAAAGACCCAAAGCACGCAGTGAGCAGCACAAAATCATGGTTAAAAATGAAAATATAAACTGAGCAGCAATGACTCCTGATCTAAAACCCACTGAAAGCCTTTGGAGAGGGTTCAAATCTGCAATGGAAAAAAAGAGTCCTCCAAACTTAAAAGAGCTTGAATGCATAACAGCGGATAATCAGCAAGAACTACCAGTAGATGGTTGCAAGAAGCTTCTAGACGGATACAAGAAACATTTGAGGCTGCCATTTTGCTGCTTGAATAAAGATTGTGAAGAATTGTGAAGGGTGCCAGTGGACTCAGTTGTTTCAATTGGGTTCAGTTAGACCATGGGTGCCAGTGTTGTAACGATTCATGCTTCCCTGCCAAAAAATGCTCCCTTTAGCTGGAGCAGCTGGTAGCCTAGTGGTTAGGGCGTTCGCCCTGCGATCAGAAAGTCCAGGTTCGATTCCTGAGACTGCTAGGCACCGCTAAGGTTCCATCCCCACACCCTGCTCCCCTTTTGCCGTGTTCTTGGCTGCCCCCTGCTTCACTTGGTGAATGGGTTACATGCAGAGGTTGAATTTCGTACTGTGGTGTGTTCACGTATGACAGAATGGTCACTTTCACTTAAGTTCATTCAGTTTACAATACTAATAATGAGAAATAGACAAATATAATGAATAATCAGAGAAAAATATGCTTTAAAAAAAAGCTAATTTCTTTAAACCTCTTATGAATTCATTATTTAATTTGCGTATAACAATGTGATTGATGGCAATTAATCATAGAAAATCATGCGATCATTGCCCAGCATTAAAATATATATATATAAACCATTTTTTGTTGATATTTGTGGATATATTACCACTCAAAATTACTTCTCAGAACTGCAAAAACCTATTAAAAACTTAAGGCACGCTTCATGTATATGAAAGTAATTGAAGTGGAACAACGATAAAGAACAGAATTAATGAAAATAAGTCTCTCAGTATGTTTCCAAACATCCTTGCCCAACTTCTTGCCTCAATCTTTGCCTGTTCTCGGCTATTCTCTAAAGCTCTTTTTTCCATTTTTGATTCCTACCACAAAAACACACGCTGATAAAATGTTAACACAAATGCTGACCTAACTTCATACTTGCACCCCAGAGGTTTTCTACTTATAATAATGATATCTGCTAGTAGCAGCAATTGACCATGTTAGATAAGATTAGTTAGTCAGTTAGCCATTCTGATTGCTCTAAGAACGATAAAGTTGAAAAAATAATGCCTGCTAGATTTTAAGCTACCTTAATTTAAACTGTTATATGAAATAGACTAATTTTAGTCTCAGTCATAGATGTTATTTGAGTTTTGTGGTGAAGGTTATGGAACACCACACACTTTCCATCAAACATCTTTTATACAGTAACAATCCAACATCTTTGCCAAATATGTCACTATTCCTCACTGCAGCTATTTTGTGTAACCTGATATGCTATGTATGAAGACAGAGAACACTCTCAAGCTTTACTGTCATCCCTAATCATTCAGTATCTAGTTAGTTAAGTATTCAATTAAATATTTATCAGCGTGAGTGATGCTGATATATTTTTATGGCAGCTTTACATTACATCAGTAAAACGTTTTTTTGTTATATTTCATTATCAGATCATTATCAAAATGAAGTACAGGAGGGGTTGTAACCCCCCTGGAAATTACACATATGTCTGCATGTGTGTCTGCCCTCAATTTTCAGATGAGTGGTGACTAATTCCTCCATGTTAAGCTGGAACTGTGCTTTGTGAGAAGCTTCTGCTTCCTCAGCCCACGCTCACTGCTCTGCAGTAGCGGACCAGAGCAGTACAGTGGCCCAGTGAAGGGCCATCTCTCTGCTGGTAATAGCCATGAATGGCACTCATTGTTTTTGAACCCCTGCTGTCATTTGTCTGCCGGTTGACAGCCTTTGCTATGGAAGGCCCAGCCTACCAGCCATAATTATCCCCAATCAGAGGCAGAGTGATGAGGAATGTCAGCCACAACTTCTTTTCTCCCTCTGCTTTGTCCTGATAACTTCCCTCTTGGCATTTAAAGTGCCTTCTGGCTTTTGTTCACTGCCCTGACTCTACATTCATCTGTCTGTGGCTTCTTATTCCATTTTCCTCTTCTCTTTGTGGTTTTTTTTTGTCATTGTCCTGATCATAAGGAATTTCAGAATTCTGACCCTGATCTGATTGCTTGTAGCTCAGCAATAAAGAACTGTTGCAATGTTTAGCACATGCTTGAACACAGAACGGTCTGAAGGCTATCCTAAATTCAGGAGAGACGTGCTCGTCGCAGCTCCAGGCAAATTCAAGTTGACTTGCCCAAGTCCTCAATCCAGCCTGTGCTTTAGCCGTAGCTGTGCCCTTGAAGCATTACCCTTCCACTAATGGCCACTTCCTAAATGAACCTCATGGATGGCTGGACCCAATTCAAAAGGAACCAGTGCACATTGACATTGATGCAGATGCTGTTGACATTGATTTATCGATGCCCTGAAGGACAAAAGTACAGTTCTGGTGTTTCATGTCACTGGAAAACTCTGCATCAAAGGCAATGTATAGAAAATGTGCTCTTTTGAAGAAAGTTGTGACAGCACAACTATGGGAGAATCTAAGAGATTCGTTGTATAAGCTATAGATTAATTTTATTTTAAGAGATGAATTATACTGACAGTATTTCATGGAACGAAGCAAAGCTATTTCAGAGCACTTAGAGGCATATAATACTAGATAAATACAAGAGAGAACGTCAGTGTTTTTATTTCCCCCTCTTTGTGCATCCCTCTAGTCCAGGTTTGTAAAACACACTCTGGGGGGTTAGCAGACACCTCGGTGCTGTGTTGTCTTGCCCTCTGAAGTGATGTGCCTCTGTTGTACTGTCTCTCTCTCTTTCTCTCTCTGGGACTCTCTCACTTTTTGACATTTGTATTTTGTGACTTTTCCCTCAAGCTCCTTTTTATCCAAATTTCTTTCATGCCATTTTTCATGTGTCAGAAGAATCTCTGCTGCAAGGATATGTGACGAAATAAATGTGATGCAAGTGACTGTGATGCAAGACATTCTTAAAGAACTATTGAAAATAATAAAAACATGCCAACCACCGGTTAGGAATTTTTCTGTTTGGTGCTTCTGAAGCTTGATCTTGGTCTTAACAGTGAAGGTATCAGCTTTTTTCTTAATTCAAATTTTAATTTTTAAGGAAATTCTGTTTGACAGTAAAGGAATTATAACCATGTTTTATTGAAATCACAAGCCTGCGGTTGCCCTCAAAGTATTGTATTCAGATAGCGTCTAGATCGATAGTCTGACTAGATCAATTTCTCATTTTGAGATTTTGGTAAGAAAGACTGTTTAATCCTTTAATCCTTATTTTAAGTGAATATATCTGTCACATTCTCCCTCTTCTCTCCAATAAGAGCAGGCATAAAGGAGTTTATTTTCAAAAACTCAGTAAATCAAAAGGCACGTGGGCCAAAATAGACTTCTTGAAACCAAAGGCAAAAATAAACATACAAATCAGAGCCAGGGTGATGGTGGACCGTCCACCAAGGTCCACCTTAGCTGAACTTAAATACACACCACACCTAACCCTACACCAATAACAGAACACATACAATTACTCCTGAGTACACCAGCAGCTGAACCCAATCTTACGTTAACTCAAACTTGGTGTACTCAGGATATCAAAATAAAAGTCACAAAACACAAAACCCAAACTCAGTTCAGGAGAGTCTCCTGTTGGCCGCTCTTGGGACCTGACAATATCAAGGGAAATGATCTCACACTATTGGAAGATCACTAGCTTGTTTGAAGAATAGCTTTGCCGAGGAGGTAACACAGTTCTGAACTGAAACGGAAACCCTCTGTTTAGCACTCTATGGCAGGCCTATTCAACTAATGGCCTGTGGGCTAGATCCGGCCATTTTGAAATGTTTTATTGGTTGGCACAGATTGGTTATCTGCTGTGTTGAAGAATATTAGTCAATCGCAGCTGAGAGAGGTGGGATTTGTCAGAAAATGGGTGTGTTAAAAAAAAATTAGAGCTGGCAGTAATGAAAGAGAATCTGGTCACACACACAGAGAGGGGGAAATCTTTGTAGTTTTAGCTCAGTGATGTATCTACTCTAACAACTTTAATGGTCAGAGTTGTCATTTAGAACCAGATGGAGTTAAAGAGCTATGTTTGATGGATAAAGCGACACTGACGCAGTGCTGGACTGGCCATTGGGCATACCGGCCCGATGGTAAATTTTTACCAACCGTTGTGGTTCTGCAGCTGGTGCAGTTTAAAAGCTTTTGCAACAGCAAAACCTAGTCTGGCAGTTACAGTAGGCTGTGGCTGAGACTATTTAAATAGCCACTACAAATTCAAATTGCTGTGTTATTCTCATCAGAGTGTAGTTAGTAATTGCGATGAGGTTTTCATTATTGTTGCATATGCGGCTCACTGCTGCTGCATGCAGACCATATAATTAGCTCAAATGAATTAGCCTACTTTAAAGCAGGAGAACCACTACTGATTTCTCCACATGTATGCGATGAAGGGTTGTACACAAGGTTGACCTTTTCTAATAAAATACATGAGCAGTTTAAAGGAGCTAAACAGACTTATGAATGGGCGACTCTTTATTGGACGCTCTTTAAAATGAATGGTTTTAGGTTTTAGTTTTAGAATTTGAAGTGAAAATTCTGTCATATGTGAACACACCACAGCACACTGTGTGAACAGCACAAAATTCTTCCTCTTCATTTAACCCATTTACCAAGTGAAGCAGCAGGCAGCCAGGAACAGTGTGTGGGGACGGTACCTTACTCAAGGGTACCTCAGAGCTGCTTAGCAGTCTTGGGAATCAAACACAGGACTTACTGATCACCGGGCGAACACTTTAAGAAGGTGTTTCACCGTTTCCACATTTATACACAAGAACTGTCCAATGAAAGGGAAACAAAAGTGCTCCTTTTATGGTATGGCTCAAAAGAAACCTTTTTTTAAACACCTTTATTTACTCTGGCAGCCCTCTCGAATATGTTATTGCTGTGATTCACTACATCATGCTCTCATTGTTTCAGTGTTGTGTGTCAGATCCCTGAGAAGATAAACTCATTTATCAGGTTTATTTTAATCTGTATCAGGATTCTGGGTATTTTTCCTCAGGCCATTTGTAAAAGCGAGACCGCCGAGTTGGCCTTTTATTTACAGCACTATGAGCGTCGCACAGCGCTAGAGAGGCAGCTGAAATTTACAGCGGCAAGCTGCTCCGCTCGTGTCCCGCTCAGGCCCACAAGTCTCTGTCCTGATGGATTAACCAAGGCCCTGAGCACGGGGAGGCTGTTAAGAGGGGTGTTGAGGCTTCATGGAAAGGGGCTAGAAGAAGCGATCATCAGTCATGCTCCTGTCTGTGCCAGGACCGGCCCGCAGAGACATCACAAAAAGCTGGCTTTCCTGCCTCGGCCACTGCAGCCCCAGTCCCTTCCGCCGCAGATTTACAACACCTCGGCTTTCAGGCTACGCGACATGGCGTACACTCTCCACTATGACCAGAGAATGGCCAGAGTGACAGATGGACGATCTGACCGTGAGGAAGGAGGAGGGTGACATTTCCCAGCAAAGCCCTTCATCATAATTGCCACAGCAAAAGGATAAAGGCAAAGAGGAGTTATGGTTGAAAAGAATAGGGTGTGAATCACAGCTGCTCATGGCTGGAGACAGTGTCGGTGTACCCTGGCGGCCATGTGAAATGGCCCTGCGTGACCGGACTGTGTAGGGTCAAGGGCTTGAGTGGGATGGAGGTAGGGCAGCAGCAGTCCAAGGTTTTTAAATGGATCTAAATCACCTCACTGCTGTAAGACACTGAAAAGTAGAAGCTTTCATTCCTGTTTAATAATATATTGAATAATAAATACATGAAAGATAACACTGCTCAGTATTAACCAATTCTATGTTTTATTCTGTCGATTTATGTGTCACCCATATCTGTACATTATAGAAAAGTCAAGGAAGACTAGAGGTGAGAGTAGCCAAAATCTATACTAAGATAATAGTATGTATTGTTACTGGTTACTTGTTATTGTTAGTGTACAGCATAGATTATAACGTGTATATAACCAGTATAACTAATGAAATGTAAAAAATGTATCATATCTATCATATCATTTATTTAGAAAAATGTGTATAAAATCAAGAGAAATAGAATTTACCATATGAAAGAAATAAACACAACTGAAATAAATAAAAAGTGCCTCAAGGAGATTCTTGATCTGAAACTATGCCTCTTAGTGTCTACATAGATTTGTCCATGGCCGTGGCGTGACCGCTTGTCCTTTCTAAGTGACTTGGCCGGAGGTTGCAAGCTGCCGTGCTGATGATACATGACAGGTGTGAGGGTTCAGTGGCTTCTGTTACTGAATGAGATCTGTCCTATTAGTGCTTGTAACCTCACACTCTTCCGGTTACCCTGTCAAAGAAAGGCGAAGGGGAGGAAAAGGCAGACAGGGCTCAAACAGTGTGAAGACTATGTGCCTCGTCAACCTGCGCTGAACTTTCACTGAACCACACAGTGATCGTCCTCTGGCTTAACATAAACAAAACCAAGTGCTGACAGAGTCTCACATTTGATCTTGATCACAAAGAGCTCTTTGTCCGATATCTAAGGCTTTCTGGCAGCTTCTGTACACTTTTAAGGTTAGTTAGGGCTCCCACTAAGCTTGTTGGTGCTCTTAGTGGCCTGCCTTTAATCCTGGACACATGGGACTGTATCAGAGCAGTGTGAGGCTTAATGAAGATTAATCATCCAATAAAATCAATCAATGATGCAGTCCAGGTACAAAGTAGGGATGGCGCAAGAGGAACAGAAGAGACAGAGTAAGATAGTAAGAGTGTGTGTGTGTGTGTGTGTGTGTGTGTGTGTGTGTGTATGTGTGTATGTGCGTGTTTATGCATGTTTATATTTTGAGGGAGAAATTGAGGTCAAATAACAGGTCAACTTTTTTTTTTGTAATGATCAGAAACCACAGCACATTTTCTAAACCATTTTTTCATGCTGATTTCAGATCTGCTTTCAATCACATCAACATTTTGAATTATGAGTAATATTAGATTTGCAGTAGACTTGCATGCAGTAACTGTTTAAATATTTTTAGTGTGAAGTCAGACAGGCAAACACTGTGGCATAGATATAATGATCAGTGTCAGTCAGCCACCACTGTTTCTTCAAAAACGCTTAACATATGAGTATAATATGCTAATTATAACTAGCTTCATCACAAAAATTGTACATGCGGGAAAAACTAAACACAGATTTGAAATCAGCATGAAAAACACTACAAAACCCACATAAACCTATCTCTGATGGTTTTGACCTGTTGAGCTATGTAATGAAAGAAAAATCTTTTTCTTTAGTATTGGCATTAACATTCGGCTTAGAGCATTTTTATCACATCAGGGAAGTTACATGAAAATAATATATATGACATACTATTGCACATAGGTATTTCCATGTATGTGTCACATACAGTAGGTAATATTGTTTATGTGGAACATGTTACAAATGTTGTTACATATATATTGTACTTGATTGTATAATTCATTATTACTTATATAGTAGTTCTGGTCGAACAGTCTGAACAGAACAATTTTTTTCCCCAATAATGATATAAATTCTCTTAGTATCTGCTTCAAGGTAAATTTAATGGTAAGAATGTACTGATTTGATTTTATTAGTTCGTCACACAAAGAAACTTCACCTGGGGCTGAAGTTACTATGACTTGCAATAAAATATTGCATTGTGCCTTAATTAAATGCCTTGTGCCATAATTAAATGCCTTTGATTGGGGCCTACAAAACTACCTTATCTTCAGGTTCCAGAAACTCCAAATATATTTGTATGCATATATATGCGTGCATGCATGCATGCATGCCCCTGTGCTTTATGTATAGATTATTGCAGGGTATGCAGCTTTAAAATGTTAAACAATCAAACACAACCAATCAAAACGAACAAATCCCGGACATCTATTGAACATTGAGGGCTCTCCTTTGAATTATAAATACTCAGCTGGAGGGGCTCATTCAAGGTCACTGAAGAGCAAAGCGAATCTGCATTGCTCCTAATTAGTGACGCGCCTGAGTTTGAACAGTAGCTGCGTTCAGGTGCTGAAGAGAAAAGAGCTCATTACTGTAATTAGCCAGTTCACCAGCGTGACTCTGCTCACTGATAACTGAGCGAACTCTGACTCTTCAGCTCTGCGTGTGATGCTGCAGAGTTTATGCTTGTTTCAAATGCTGTTGTTCATTTACTGATGGTTGATATCTCCAGGGTGCACTCCATATATCAAGAACGAGTCACATTTGCTTGATTTGCTCTAAAGCTGAAGAGCTGGCTTGGAGATATTCTCTTTAAACTTTATAGGCAGAACCTAAGAACAGCCGACATTCAGTGGCCCACAGAAAATGTCCCAAACCTGTAATTAATTTATGTGGCCTGTCTTTGTAGACAAACAAAAAGACCCTAAAATCCTCATATAATGGCTTATGCCAGAGTTGCTGAGTGTGTGAGTGACTGCAACAATAACAAGTTTATAATAGAAGATAACAGAGTGGAGTAAGGCTCCTGAGAGAATAAAGCCTTAAGAGATGGGGGTCACTCTGTCTGTTATGCAGCATGCTGTGCTGATTCGCTCTGGCACCCATAGAGGGATTAGTGTTGTGATTAGCATGGAGGTGCTGGGCAGCGCTGTGTGACTTGTAGTATTTCAAGACGATGCTTCCATGCACTTCGGTGACACCCTAAGAAGCTTTCGCCCAGACCGACCGTGCAGTTTTGTGATAAGAAGAGATTGGCAGATGACTAGATTAGGAGGAAACAAACTGGAGTTTTATGGAATCAAAATATCAGTCAATGCAAGTCAGACATTTTGCCTGGTGGTTGTTTTAGAGCTGAGGCAGCATGATTAAATGATTTTCATGCCAAGTTCATGTGGAATAGAGGTAAATAGCAGCAGGGGCCTTATGTTTAGTCACTTAAATACATTAAGTACATTTTTATATTTAAGATAACACCTCTGCCATTGTATCCTGGAGTCACAAGTCATATCTGCTGGTGTGACTACAAGTTTTCACTAAAACATCACCTGTTGAATTAGTTGGTCTCAAACAACTGATTAGGCTGATGAGCTCCTTCTTGGTTAGAATGAAAACCTGCAGCCACTTCAGCTCGTTGAGAATAAGACTGAGACCACTGCTCAAGGGTAATCCAAATCCACTTCCAATACTGTGGATCCAGTCTTCATTCATTAAATAAATTGATCTAATTAATTTGTCAGTTAGTATAATCAAATCTTAAATATTACAGTCTTTAATGTACAACTAAAGAAGCTAATCATGATCTGAGTTCTCAGGGTTGTTTAACAAATTAACAAATGTGAATTATTTTGATATAGATTTGGCATCACCTAGTATTAGAATGAAATCAACACAACCTGGTTATATAAATAAAACAATTAGGTGTTGGTGACCTGCTCTTCAATCCTTACAGGCAGAAAGAGACAGACTCCATCCCATCTTTAACAAAGTGCTTCCATTCTGGATTATAGGTGGCACTACCACCTATTATAACGATACTGATGCTGCAGCCGCAACTGTCTGTTGATACCTACGCCAATTTGATGTCTTTTTTATTCTTGCAACAGCTACGCTGTCAATAAAACATTGGTCTGGATGCACTTTGAATCTGCAATGGCTCCCTACTTCCTCTAAAATGACATTTCTACACCAATATAGTATAGTTTGTCAATTACATCTGCATATATGGTTGAATCATTGATGGCTCTTTGTTGAACGTATGTGTCCCTGCAGAATGATGCCCAAAGTTTAGTTAAGCATTTATATAATAGCTCAGACTTTTTCTGAGATCCATTCCAGAGATTTTGGCCTGTACTCTAGAGCACTGACACAAAACTTGAGTCGACGCCTCCTGAGAGAAGTCGACCAGTTGTGTGTTTTTTCTTCTCTCTTTACCTTCGCTTGTGTACGCAATGCAGTCTCTGCCTCTGATTGGCTTATGCTGACACGCATTCCTTGGTTTAACCAATTATTATTGTCCCTTCATAAAAGGGGCGGTATCGTTGGCGCGAGGGGATTCTAAACACGAGACCACAACAAGACCAGACACATGAGATATATATATATATATACACTGCTCACAAAAATTAAAGGAACACTTTAAAGAAACACATTAGATACATCAGATCTCA
>JBBJLR010000002.1:6471552-6487327 GCA_037577145.1 Brachypetersius gabonensis | reverse complement strand
AGGTTTAATTGATTTCATGCCAGGCCCAATAAAAAAAGTGTTCCTTTAATTTTTGTGAGCAGTGTATATATATATATTTAACAGAGAAGACAGACACACATCAGATGTGTGGATATACTTCACTCTAGACCTACAACTAGACCTACAAACAGCACGGCGACCTGCACAACCTGCAAGTCGGTGTTAAATTACAGTAACAGTACTGGCTTTCTGCATCTGAAACGACTCCGCTAGCTAACATGGCTAATGCTAGCACTGCATGGAGTCGTCCTGCCGTGGCTTAAACTGTTCTCATTGTACTCTTAGATTTACCAGAAAATTCAAGATATCAGCCTTCTTTTGGTTTGTTTAATTGTCATGTTGACTGTAAATGTTACAGAGAACTGAAATAAAAGTTGCTCCGTGTTTGTCGTCTGTGTTCCTCCATGTGTGATGATGTCTTCAAACTCATTGACTCGACTTTGACTTTGCCGACCGAGTAGTCGACTTGAAAAATTCTGGGGTCGTTAATGCCCTTGTGTACTCCAGATTCTAGTGCATACATTTCCAAAGAAAGTCTTTTGCATGTAAATTGTCTTAAATTTATTGACAAATCCATTCTTACTTATTTTGAGGTGATTTCACTTATTTTCAACCTGTTCCAAGTGATGTTATTAAGTGAGATGTAGTGCCAGCATTTTCATCTGATAAAATTCCTTAACGCAAGTGCTCTCTTCGAGATGTAATTTTTGCACTGTGGTATTTTCTGTGTACTCAACAAATGCAAAACTATAGCTAAAGCAGATTTTACCTGGTGCCTCTAATTAAGTAATTGAACGACTGATTCACCGAAATGAGTGCATCTGAAAGGCTTCCACTCAGGTGAAACATTGCTAATGGCTCCTAAAGTGCCTGTTGGACTGGGGCCCAAGGGGATAAAGGAAACTCTTTTCCCCATTTTCATTTAAGAGCTTAAATATTAGCCCAGCCATTCAGTCTAAAAGCACACAGCTAATCAGTTACACAAGCTCGTGTGGCTAATTTATGGCCATAGGCACAAAGCCGGACCTTTGGCCAGGGTAGTTAAAAGAGTTATTATGAAGTAAAGTTAAGGAGAAGTAAATGGGAAAATGTCATTGTCAAAGTCACTGGAGGAAGAAAAATGAGGAGCCTTGATTGATAACAGTTGTCCTTCTGAATTCTGTGCTATTTCTTCTTTGTTCTCTTTATTGTACAATGCCTTTTTGCTAATTGGTATTTCTTAGGCCATCATAGCAAAGATAATGCAACATTTGTCATTCTGAACACCTCACTGATTAATGTCCCACTCATCACCGCTGTATTACTTTATATATAAACATATTATATTAAATGATAAATATGAATTATGGTATAGGGTCATATATGCAGTATTGTATTTTAATATGATTTTTTTGGGCCCTTATGCAGCATCCGGCACATGAAATGATAACGCAAAATATTCACAGAGACAAGGTCTTTAGCCAATAGATGTAGACATCACACACACCGGTGTGTTGTATTACATATCAGTACTAGTGGAGAACTTCTCACTTACCCAACACAATTTCACTGTGCTTATCATCACAGTGAGCATCAGCACTTACACTTCAGTTATAACTGATGTGGATAAAGTTTCATTTACCTTTTTAATACAAATTTTTACCGAAGAAAACACTTTATAATCATTTCCTCTAAAGAATGTTCAGTCAGAGTTTCATTGTTTTTATTATACAAAAAAATACAAGAGAGCACAACCTGTGGCCAACCGTGGCAGTGACTAAGTGAAATACAATGCAAAAAGCATACACTCCACACCAAACTTACTGAATGGCTCACCTTTTTTGAAAACATGGGTGTCTTTGGTCAAGGTGATGCTTATTCAGCTTTTGCTAAAGCTTATGGACAAGTCTGGAGCTTTTTTCAAATTAGAAGAAAAACCAATAATCACACTCTGTTGGGCTGTTGAGTGTTTTTCGTAAGTCTCCTCATACAGCATCTGATCCCTCATTCTCAGAATAATACATTCCTGGAAAATGCTGGCAGGCTGAAAACTGAAAACATGACCAAGGCAATTGCAAAGAGCAGCATCTGCTAAGAAGTCATTAGTGGGCTACAATGGCTGATTATCAGCACTGTAGTGCACAGCAGCTACAGCACATAGGAAGCACTGCAGACATAATCAAGCTCAAGATTTCCTTTGTAAATGATTGACCATCATTTAGCAAATGTATCATTTGATATCAGCCAAATAACACTTCACATATCCACTTTTTGTAGATAAAAGACACTAAGGTACAACAAAAATCAGTTTTTGTGGTCTAGTTCTTAGTGGCACTCAGTCGCACTTAGTGAAATAGAACCGTGCTGGAAGTCACCGAACAAATGTCATTGGCTGTGCTTGCATGTTAATTAAAAATGATGGTGATCAGTAAGCGTAAAGCCTTAATAAATGAGGTGGAGTTTCTAACTGGTCAGTTATGCATTGATTAGAAGCAAAGGCAATTATTCATTGATGACATAAAAAGCAGAGGCAATTCACAAGTCTCGCCAAAACATGCAAGTACATGCCCTGTATATACAGATTTTTAAAAACTAATTAAAGTAGATAGGATTATGATGAAGTTAGCAATTTCATTGATACGTTACAGTTTACTGGCCAGGTTGCTACCTAATCAAAGTATGACCTAACCACTAGCGTAAAGTGTCCATTTGTTAAATGTGAGCACACCACAGCACACCGTGTGAACAACATGGAAATCTTCTCTGCATTTAACCCATTCGCCAAGTGAAGCAGTGGAACACAGGAATGCTGTGTGGGCATGATGCCTTGCTCAAGGGCACCTCAGTGTTGCTAGCAGTCCTGGGATTCGAACCCACAGTCTTCTGATTGCAGGGGCAACCAGCTGCCGCTAAAATCTTCCCTTCTATTTTCCCAGCTCAAACCTTGCTGTAGGACCTAAAACTTATAAAATACTATACTTTATTTATCACATGCATAGTCATACAAGTACAGCATGTATTTATATCTCTGCATTTAACCCATTCATCACGTGAAGCAGTGGGCTGCTGCCAACGAGGGGCCCGGGGAGCAGTACCTTGGATATCTCAAGTGTACCTCCATGGTGAATGGAGGTACACTTGATTTGAACGCCAACCCTGATTGCAGGGCCAACACGGAGGCCATCCAGCTGCCCTTAAAACAGTACCACAACTACCATCCAGCACTCTTAAAAGAGTCACAATAGGAAATCCTATGTTTTAATTGAGCTTAGAGTCGAGATGTGTGTGAGCTTGCCACATCACACACGGAGAGCTAACTGTGGGGAAATGGTGGTCTGTAGCAGTCCACTTTGATAAACTACTTTAATACTGCCAGCACCAGAATGAGAGTCTTCCTGCAGCACTGCTCTAATTATTCCTTTCAGTTTCTCTCGTGTCTGTTTGTTCTCATTTACTGAGATACGCTCGGATGGACCACAAGCTGTTTCCAGCCCCAAAGCTGCTAGACCGAGTGGCTGAAACTGATATTGTACAGTTTTCTTTCCCTGAGCCTCCAGGGGGAGCAGTGATAAGCACATTAGGTAGTTAATGGTGTTATTCTGTTGTTGTTTTTTTAAAGCTTATTTTTAAGCTACGCAAGTTTATTTGAAAGTGTTTTCTGCTGTTTAGCATTTGAGATTCTGCAAACTGTGAACAACTTTTCTAAAGATTACTGTCATTAAACTTCTGCTGAAAGAGAAAAACCTGAAGCCTCCACACTGAACAATTACAAGCCCTTTTCAAATCTACCATTTACAGGCAAGGTCATTAAGAAAGAAGTCTTCAATCAAACTGTTAATTACCTGGATTAAAAACCTACTTAAGGCTTTCAATCAGGCTTTACATCATAGTACTGAAGCTGCTCTCATAAAGGTATTAAAGGACACTCGTCTGAATACTGATGCAGGTAAAATAGCTGTCAGGGCACCGCTAGATCTCATTCCATGTATGTGTTTATTTCATATCTAGATTAATAAAGACTGCAACTCACGCTACAAATATTGCTGTTACCAAGAATGAGGGTCTCTGTGTTTTCAAAACTGAAAGTCTGGACCAAGTTTTGTGTTTTTTTGTTTGTATGTTTGATCCAGTTAGTTTTGGTTTCATAATGCAGTTTTTACACACACACTCAAGAACTTTTCCTAACATTCACTATATGGACAAAAGTATTGGGATGCCTTTGCACCAACCACTTCAATGCCATTCAAACCCATACACTTTAATATGAAGTCAGTCTGCCCTTTGCTGCTATAACAGCTTTCACTCTTCTTGGAAGGTCTTTTAACAAGATAGTTTCTGTGGGAAAACTAATTTGTGCCCATTCATTCCTTTGGACAAGCAGGCCTTGCTCGGAATCTCTGTTTCAGGTTATACCAAAGGTGTTGGATGGGGTTGTGGTCCGACCTTCGTGTGGGCCAGTCAAGCTTTTCCACACCGAACTTTTCACACCAGCCATGTCTTTATGGAGCTTGCTTTGTGCACTGGAACAGTCATGCAGGAATAGAAACAGTTCTTCCCTAAACTGTCAACAAAGTTGGAAGCATGGGGTTGTCAAAAAGGCCTTGGTATGCTGAAGATTGCCTTTCACTGGGAGTAAGGGGCTACCTGAATTCAACAAATAAAAGGTGTGTCCCAATTCTTTTATCCATACAATGTACCTACATCCTATTGTCATCACTCATGAGGGCTGCATCTCCCTGTATTTGACATTGATTGGTTCATAGATGGGCATGAAACGGATTGTTGTCAGGTCGCCTTTCTCATTTCAGGTCAACGCTCTGCTTTTTCTGATTTTGACCTTTATACATCACTCCTGCAGATTCTGTATCTTCAGGTGGCATAGCTTTCCAATCCTCTCAGAAAACAAGTTATGAGTTTTAGAATGTTAAATTTTTATGTCTTTGTCAGATCATATTATAACTAAACACTTCTCTTACTTTCTCTGTTACACTATTGCACACTTTTTCCTTGATAGCTTGTTTCAACTACTTGTAATTGGTTTGAAAGTCCAATCCAGAAATTGTTTTCACATTGCAAATGGACTAAATCACGGCTCAATGTAATTCAGAACTTAGACCACTTCTTGGCTCAGAACAAATCAAAAGGTCTAGACCAAACAAAGCATGTGTGATATTACCCTTAGTTTAAAGATCACATTTGATCTATAACTGAATCAGCATCGGCATTCATATAATAATAAAGGAAATAGAGAATATTGCTTTAGTCCTCAGTTAGAGCCGCTGACTTCCAACTAAACACTAAATAAAAAGGACGACTCCTTGTTTGTAAGTCTCTTAATTGTTTGCTTGATGTATAGAACCCTGAAGGTTACTTAGATCGACAGGAACTGGTCAGCTAGTGCTGCCCAGAGCAGAAACTAAGCGGGATGAAATGGCATGTAGTCATTATGCTGCTGGAATTGGCTACCCATGGAGATCAGATCTGCCCCAGCTGCTGCCATTTTTAAAGAAATAAACAAAGCTAAGAACAGCTGTTTTTCACTGCCTTCAATAAATCAGTGGAATTTGCACAAAATGCATGAATTTTTATTTGTATTCTTTTACTTTGCTTTCTTTACTTTTGTGTATCTCTATGTTCAATCTTACTTTTATTCCATTGCTTATTTTTCTTGCTTAATTTTCTTTGAATGCTTTTAATACTTAATTAATCTCCTGAAGTCACATGGAATTACCTTTTTCTATGATAACATACTTTTTAAATGAACTTGCCTTGCTTCAACTCAGATGAAAAAAGACCATATTGTTGCCAATCAAAGGCCCAAACTTCCGGCTGTCATTAAGTCCAGGTGAAGACTCAGTTGCAGGATGAGAATGATGGGCACTCTGATTAGCAATGTGCCAACATCGATTAGCAGGACACAGGGACACCCTGAGGACATAAAGGACAGCGACTAATCACTACATAAACCAAAATGGCCCTATTCTGCCTGACAGTTTAATACGATGTTTAAACGGCTGCCGCCCATAATGGAATTGGCTCCAATGTGTTGGTGGGGCAGGATTTACTGTCTCCGTGTGTGATTCTGCACAAGAGAGTGAGAGAGGTTACCTTTTAGTCCCAAAGATTGCCCATTACAGAGGCTAAGTAGCTTTTTTATGACCTGCTCATCGTTGTTGCCCAGGTCTGAACTGGCTGGAGGGAAAGGGCTTCGCCTCGACTTGGGGGAATGGGGTGTCTTTGTGTCAGCAGTATCAGCCCCTCATATCTGATGAGTTATCTTATCTTTTTGCGTCTCTTTATCCTGCTTTTGTGTGGAGATAAAACGGCACGGCCATCGCACAAGCTGTGATCGGATCTCTAATGTCAACGTAAGGTAAAGGAAAACAACATAAAGATATTCCCGATGAATCTCCCGTGCTTGTTTTCAGAGAAAAGGAGAGTAGTTGGGCTCACTTTGTCTCAGGTTTTAGGATGACGTTAAACCGGACATAGCTTTGTGAGAAACGTCCCGGGCAAAATAGGTTTCTGACTTAATGGAAACCCATCAGTAGAGTGAATGGTCTTAATAGCCTTGCAGTAAATGCACTGTGTACAGGGCATTATATTTTTAAAAAATAGCAAATGGTTGCTCGGCAAGGTCCGTAAAAACATTGGGACCCTATTTGATGCTATAAAGTTTTTAAAGAACCATTTACAACAGGTTTTTCATCATATAGAACAGTGGTTCCCAACCTGGGGTCCGGGCCCCCCTTAGGGGGGCGCTAGATGTCGCAGGGGGTGCGCGAAACTATGTCTGCACTGAGGTTACCAAAATTATATTTGTACAAATTAAATTAATAAAATCCCAATATCTGAGTATAACAAAAACCTACAATCACTGTTTATTTTTTGCAATACAAATTTTTTGTGTGTCTATGCGGGTAGGAGTTGGAGTTGGGGGGGGGGGCTGGCTTGTTTTGCACCCAGGCAAGGGGGGCTTCAAGGAAAAAAGGTTGGGAACCACTGATATAGAAGAACTGTTTAACCAGGCAGAGAATCACTGCATGGTTCTTTGAGTGTCTGCAATTCTATATAGCACCCTAGTCTTTACAAAACATCCTTAAAGAACTTTGCAGGGTATAATCCATGATACTAAGACTGACTTTTTTTAATTTAGGTGCAACCTAACAAATAACCAAAGTGATTTCTAAAATTATTTTTGCCATGACGTTCTATGTGATGTAATTATCTATCTTTATTGACTTTCTCCTCATGGCTAGATTTATTTTGTTCTCTTTTTAAGACTCCTATTCTTACACTCTTCTTTTGTTCAGATTTAGATTATAAACATAATAGCAAGCTAACATAGACGAATACACAGAGGTGCAAGCAAACTGAATAGTTAATCCAGTGTTTTACAGAATCAGCTTTGAGAAAGTCAGGTTTGTAGTCATTGCTCAGATTACTTGGAAAATGGAAAACAACCAAGCCCTCATAAAGTCAATCAGAAGGATCTTCTTCTGAGGGCAATGGCCACATTTAGTAGTAGTACTTAAAACTTTCTTGATCGAGTAAGGAAGTTTTACAATGTTGTTTGATCAATTTTTTTTTGTTTTTATTGACTGTTTAATTAAATTTGTTTCACAAAGTTGAATTGCTTGTAAATTCATTAGTTGAAGACTCTTTACACTGTGCAACTGAAGTGTAATCTAGTGTCATGTAGATTTCAAGCAAGGTTTAAATGACAGTTTCACTTAAATTTTATCATGTACAGGTTCTGGGTTTCCTAACAAACATTACAGAACTTGCTCTGTCATTGCTCCTTGCTTTTGGCGGGTGTGCCTTCTTTGTTTTATTAGTTTATGTTGCACTCCTCCAAAGGTAGTCTCTTGTTTATAGCGACTGGGTGAACTGAAGGGCCAGAAATGAAGGATTGCTAGGCAACCGCAAAGACTGAACCCAATTTTTTTTCCTTTTTTTTCGCCAGCCACTCCAGTGACTGTGTCAGGAACACCAATGCCAGCATTCTGTTATGCCAGCGTGAGCAAGGAGATGCACTGTGCTGCTTATCCTAGTTGAGCATTGTAGCAGTGCCAGCCTTTGCAGAGATGAGAAGAGCCACTGTAGCCATTCGCAGCCATCCAGTGAGTTACAGTAAAAACGCCACAGTTGGCAGACAGTTAAGCCAAGCACTCAGGGTGGATTTCATAGGAAAGCTGTGCCAGTCACTAGAGTGATTCTTATGTTGCCAAAACAAATCTTTAGCCAGCCGCCATTTCCTCTTACGCTCTCGCTGAATTCCAATTCCTGCAGGGTGAATTGCTCATTAAGATGTGCCCTTTGTGCTGAGGGACTCCACTCACACCCACAGTCTTATGCATATATGCATGCTCCTGCCTGCCATTAAGGAGGCTGAAAGGAATTCCTCCGTGGTGACCTGGTGTCACGGTTTATAACTACAGCATGTTCTGTAATGTGTCAGATTATGTGAGGCCCCATAAGGCTTTATGCTCAGGAACCGTAAAACCATACTGTGTTTGTCAGAGCGCTGACAAGGCCTTCGCAGGAAGGCAAGGGACAGGTTTTTTTCATACCTGTGCAGGGTTTTAGCTTAACAAAGACCCTTTGTGAACAGAGACCTTTTCTGACCTTTTTACTCTGTGCCCTGCTTACATTCATTAACAGCGACAGATGTATGTATCTTATCATCCTTAAAAAGTTAAGCAAAAACTGTTGTTTTGCTGCACTATTAGTGTATAGTACTAGTTGAGTTACTGTTGGGCTGATGTACAACCTGTTGGTAATTATACAACTACGGAACTCTGTATCAGCAGGTTCTGATGCTATTGATGTCGCGGAAAGATTACTTTCAGTTCCTTAAGGAGCCATGTTTGAATAAAAGTGAGCTTTGTGAGCTTTTTGTTCATTCTAAGGCTTTTTCTAGAACCTTTAATAGTATGTAGATGGCCTCTTAACTTTAAAAAAGTTATCTCCCACATATTCACCACAAAAAATAATTCACTAACTGAGATTCAATAACTGAAAGATTATTCTGCGGCATTTTTTTCCAAGTTTTCGACCCAACTGAGTCACCTCCGGTTCCACCCACAAGCTAAGGCTCCCCCATCTCACTATACCACCATTACTGGAAGGCTGAAGGCTAACAATGACTTCCTCCAAGTCTTGTGAAGCCAGCCATTACCTCTTTTTGAACTGCTATTAACACTGATAGTGTAACATGCTACCAGGAGAACACTGACTGGCAGTTCTGTCACGTTGAGTAGCAGGCGCCCATGCTGCCTAGTATCACACTGAGTGATAGTGTTGATGGAAGACCATTCGATCCCAGAGACAGCCAGGTGTGCTCTTTTGGATGCCCGACCACAGAGGAGTGTACGAGGAGTTCCATGTGTTGTAACCTATCCTTGTTCTTTGATTAGACCAAAAAGATCATGAATCATAAGGACTGAATTTCCTCTTGCAAAGTAATTGACCTTTTGTATTAGAATTGATGCTGACTGACTAACACTGTTTTGAAGGCATCCACACATCATGGTTCTCAAGCAAGCTGAAATTTGGTTAGGAATTAATAGACAAGGCGGCAGCATCTGCTGCTACTGTGCTAATGCTTTAAAAGAATGCACAGTCACACTTCACGCTTCACTGCTACCTGCGTGTGTGGGAGTAATATCTCCCCTCTGATTAAGTGTGTTTGATTTTTTTAGTAGGCATGGGCACTTTTCAAAACAATATTCCATCTGTTTTTTAAGAAGTTCCAAATTGATGTCTGATCACTAGTGTTCTTGTGGATGAATGAGTGCGGCAGCAAGTACAATTTGCGCCCATATGCCGAGTTTTTTATGTGTTTGTGTGTTCCCCTAAACCCACCTCAGAGTTCACATGCACTTCCTGGGCTTTCAGGATGAGAGAAATTTTATTTATTTTTATTTTTAATGCTCCAGAGAGCCTGTTTCTTCATGCCTGAGTATAGGTATGCTTTTTATAGCTTTACCTTTTTTTACATATAATTTTCTCTACTGATTCCAATTCTAGTACGCAGTGTTCTTGTTATCCTTTTCCAAAACAACCCACACTGAAAAAGTGAAGCATTAAATGCACTTGATTTAAATTTATACACAGTTTTCACAGGAATGAAATATGTCAGCACGGAGATTGCCAAAATAATAGTGGATTAACATTTCAACATTAATGTTGAAATAACACGTTCGTATCAAGTGAAATTGGTGTAGGATTTTGAGTCTATGCTCTGTTTACCAAAGCAACATCTCACTCATCTTTAAAAGTGGATCCCTTTCACCTTTTGCGATTTGTGTTTGTTTTAGCTGTCACCACATATGTTACATTGCAGAAAAGGCACCAAAATGTCACAGTGCTAGAGCCCGTGAAGCGATCTAAGTGTCTAAATCTCTAATAGACCAACTAAAATTGACCTAGACCTTAGTCTGACACAGCAATGCAACTATGCGGTTTACGTCATGTCAGCATACTTAGATTAGCAGTCTTATATGACTGTTGAACCACTGGTGCACATGTAAAAAAGTGGATAGCAGTTTGATGTTTTGTCTGTGATACAGAAAAGACGAAGATGCAAAAAGTAGCATCTGCTAGCAGTCAAGCCTGCTCAATGCTAATCATGTCTGTGCGGGGGTAATTGCTATTTCCAGTCCATCTAGCTCATAGCTCAAAGGCAGAAAGTGCAGATTGTCATTTTCTTGTTCTTTGTTGAGATGTAAGTTTCTGATGCAGCAGTCAATCCCACCCCTCCTCCCCCCACAACCACCCCATTCTGTCTTTCTTCTGTGGTAATGCTATTGTATCCTAATGTCTCTCTGTCTATCTCTCTCACTCTCTCTCTCTCTCTCTCTCTTTGTCTTTCTGTCTCTCTTTCACCATCTGTTTGGCTAATGGCCCTCTATAGCATCCTAAGGGAGTGTTTTTCACACTTTAGCCAGCCACGAGTGGGGTCAGTATTAATAAAGAGACTTACTCTGGGAATACAGCGATGTGTGTGCGCACAGTTTTGGTAGTTTTGTAGTAGCAGGCTTGGTGTGGCAGCCAAAAGCACAGATGGTTTCAAATTAAGCTGCAGCACTAAACTCCAACCTTCAGATTTGAAAACACACACAACATCGCCGCATGCCTTGATTTCTGTGGTCAAGTAACAGTTCCAAAACGAAACTGAAATCTGTGGTTCAGCAGTACATGGCCGAGCTCATGGTACGTGTGATGTGAATGCCGATTTTGTTGTTGCTGTCTCATTGAGAGAGCATGCTAAGTGTACAGGCTACCTAGGTGCAGTGATATGTGCCCATTTCACATTGCAGATTCTGACTGCTGTTAAATGCACTTGTGCCACAGTATTCTGATCAAGGTAAACTGTGCTTGAGTAATGGGATTCCAACTGAGGTTAAATGTTTTTGAACCACAGGATTCTGGCTGTGGTTCAATGTGCTCAAGCCACAGGACTTTATGTTTTCGCACACTACATGCATGCTACATGGATTCTCTGGCAGATTTAAGGATATTAGTTAACACAAGTGTGTATTGCTAATGTTACTATTTTTTTGCTGTATTTTAGGGCTGTGCCCTAAATGTGTTGTGGGAAAAAACATGAAACGGGATTTTCTGATGAATAAGTAATATTAAATCTGATGGTTTGAAGCTGAACAGCTAAACACTGTGAGAATCCCAGCAATGGGACCGTACTGTCTGTAAACCAGCCTTATTACATTCTACCAGTAGAACTGCACTCGCGAAAGAATTAAAGGTGGCTCTGAAACTGAGGACTGAACCAAACTACGAAAAGATTACATGCCTAGTAGATATATCTAACAGAGTGTGAATAAGGGTCGAGCACTGGCAGAGGTCTTTCATACCTTCTGCGATCGCATCGCTTCTGTAAGCTTTTAAAATGTGCTATGTCCACTGCAGCCTTGCTGAGACCTACTCTGTGAAATGAGGTACGAGGAGGAGTGTGTTTATGTGCATAAGTGTGTATGTTTGTGTGTGTGTGTGTGTGTGTGTGTGTGTGTGTGTGTGTGTGTGTGATGCATGTGTGTGTCTGTGAAACGTTCTCGGAGTGTGGGAGTGTGTTGACATCCATCCTCATCTGGGTCGACCTCCTACCTGCCTCCCCCCAGTACGCCAGGGCCTTGTTGACATTTTCATCTGTGTCATCTGTAATTTATGTAAGGTTAGTCTTGTGCCTGTGCACACTCCAGAACCGTGTAAACGCAAGCAGGGAGAAAAAGAACAAATTGCTTTTTTAAATTGCCCAGACAAGTATTCTGCTCTTACTCAATAAAGACAAAGCGCACGGTTCTGCCCAAAGTGGGTGGCTGGACGAGCCCGTGTTCTCCAGCAACTAAGCAAGCAAGCGCGTGTGTGTGTGCGCGAACCCGCTGCGTGTATGTTTCTGAGGTGACAGATTCTTATGCTACACCAGACAAATATGGTAATGATATGAAGGAATTTAAATGTTTCTCATATTTCATCATATGGATGCTGGAGCAAGAGCATAAATCAAATGCTGGATGCTGTTTGTGAAGTGTGCTGGAAAACATCGCGCAGCATTACTGAGCGATGGAGTTCTGAAAATAGGAAGGAGGGAAAAAGTGGTAGTAATTAAAGGAAGGAGATCTGGAGATGCTGTAGCAGAATGCGAAACCATATGCTCCATCCATGATGCCTGATTTCCCTTTTTATTTCCCTCTGCATACAGTGCATTATGCGAACCAGCAACTTTAGCTGAACTGAATGAGTTAGAATCTCACAATTAGACAGAAAGACGCAATTACTTCATGATTGAAATACATTATGTCTTAATTCATGTGAACACTCTTGGCCGTGACCTCTGCGCTTTGTGCAATCATTCTCTTTCTAGATGCTCGTAAACAAGCGGTAATTCTTATATCAATTAGTCCGTGGAGCTAATCATTCGTATGCCTCTGAGAATTCATTGTCACTGCATGGCCTTCGTCTGCACCGTAGAATTATTCAGACACTTGGAGGAGAGGAGAGATGTTTCAAATAGACTGAAAGTGTGACAGCTGGGCATTGGCGAATGCCACTGTCAGTCAGAAACTTTCCATCTGTGGGCTCAAAGCCAGCCGCATTTCACCTCCCCTCGATTTCAAAGCGGGAACACATCAGCTTCAGACAGTACTGCAAAATTCATGACACCTGGAATTGAGAGTGTAGAGCACTTACCAAATCCAGTGGCATAGGTAACATTCTTTGTAAGAAAAGTGAAGAGTGTGTGTGTGTGTGTGTGTATCTGTCTGTTGGGGTGAGGGGGAGTTCTCCATGGGAGACTGGAGTGAGTGTTTGCATTAATTAGATTTGATTTAGAACACAGTCTCTCTCGTTCCCACTGTCTGTCGACTGGAGAATCGCATCACTTTGCTCTTCATATTCTTTTTGATGAAAACAGCATCCACCTGCTTTTTCAAGCTGCGGCCTTCAAAAGAAATGCCAGATTCTTTGGTGGAACGGCATAGAAAACCCTAGAGCATTAGCTCTAAAACAGGTTCTCTGGAACATCTAAAAGTGTGCATCCACACAAATAAACATTTAAAAGGCTTTTTTTTATGAGCAGAAGCCTAGGTGTAAGACTTATCTGTAATTATTGTTCACATAAAGTGAAGGAAATATTGGGGGGCTGTGGTCCTGACTGCTCTATAATTACATACCATAGCACCAAACAAGCACTCTAACCTCTTTAAGGAACTGCTGAGAGCTCAAAAAATAACACACATAGTAGTTTCATAGTTCCAGAATCTAGTACTAGGTAGGGCTGCACAATATATCGCAAATTTTCTGTCATCACGATATTAACATGTGCAATATCCATGTAGTAAAAAAAATACATATAGCATTTATTGACTGAACTGCAATAAATTATGTTTTTTCCAAAACTCTTCACCCAGTGCCAAAGATGAGAGGGCAAAGAAATCACTGGGCAGTTTCTTCATCTTCTGTGCTGCTGTTATAGATTGTTCCTTTTGCTATTTTTTTCTGGCTAAGAACTTACTATAATTTAAATTATGTTTACATTCATTTAAGATTTTAAATGATAAACAACAATGTTCAATAGTTCAAATGTTTTATGGGAGGCATTAAGTGCTCTTTTTCAGTAAATTCTTTTAAAAAAAAAACTTGTTGCAACATTGCATTTAATTTTTTTTCTGCATAGACTAGTCCGCATCTGGAGTCTCTGTTACCAGCAAATCCAAAGCAGAAAAACATGAACACTATAAAGGATAAGTTTTTACTCACTTATCGCATGTGATATCGCCATCGCAACACTCAACAACATTATCGCATATTGCATGTTCTCCTAATATCGTGCAGCACTAGTACTAGGTTTAACTGAATAATAAGCACAGATTTTAAAAGGGTTAATCCTTTGGTCCTACAGGTACCCCAGATGTTTTGATATTCAATATAAATGGAAGCACCCCACAAGCAGTGAAACAATTACCTACGTAAGGGAATGCATTAGGATTCTGGGTCAAAAATTTAAAGTCTGATCTCCTGATCTGCATCTGGAGGTCACATAACAAAAATACGAATATGACTAATTAAAATAAATTTTCCTTTATCCTATATGTTCGAGTGTGGGCACAAATACGTCATTCCTTTTTTTTAAAGTCATTTTTGAATACTGTTTCAATTTAAATCAAGTCTTAATGAAGACCAGGGATGGAAAATATACAGAGAAGCTATTCTCAGGTGAAAGTCTGGGTACACTGTCAAATCTTTAAAATGTGGAAGCATGGCACAAAGAATATAGTGTAAGTAAAAAAAAGTACAATATTTAACCATATATTAAAAGTATATTAAAAGCAAAAAGTAAAGGGTTTAACTGGCTAAATTGGAGTTGCACAGCATGCTGTCTTTACTTAGACCATATTAGTCCAGGTCACTTCACATAACTAGTATCTGGTTTGCATTCTAATGAGATTTTAGCCTCTTTCTCTTATGGTCAAATGCATCTCTGGTTAGCCAGATCAAAATCCAACCACTATGTGGTGAGTAATATACAAATCTGCTCATTCACCAATTGCCCATGCTGCTCCTCATTTTTCTGTTTTATTTAAAAGAGAAACAGTTTTACGCAACACAATGTTTACAAGAAGACATCTGTTATTTATAATAATCCTCCTGTTTCTTCGCCATCAGGAGCCACATGTGTTAAAATACAGAGTTTTGTGAGACTGCAGCAAACAACAAGGGAAAGTTCAACAAAACCAGTGCTTTATTTAAACCAACTGCCTCATCAAGATTGGGCTCCAGAATTCCAAGATTGGAACTCGTGCCAGCAGAAAGAGCAGTGATGTCAGCACTGAGTGTTGACGGGCAGTCTCTTCCATAATAAGGACTGCAGGGGGAGATGCTGTGACAGAACTGGGAGAGGTTTGGGTGTTGAATGTATCGTGAGAAGACTTTTTTACACTGCTGTAACACATAGCTTGAATGCATTGCAGACCACGTCCTGAAGTCTTTTGAGCGATCAGATTTAAATATATATACATATATACATACAGGTGCTGGTCATAAAATTAGAATATCATGACAAATTCAAAAGGTGAAACTTGTATATTAGATTCATTCATTACACACAGACTGATGTATTTATTTAAATTTTGATGATTATAACTGACCACTAATGAAAGTCCCAAATTCAGTATCTCGGAAAATTAGAATATCAGTTAAGATCAATGCAAAAAAAGGATTTTTAGAAATGTTGGCCAACTGAAAGGTATGAACATGA
>JBBJLR010000002.1:6435569-6452305 GCA_037577145.1 Brachypetersius gabonensis | reverse complement strand
TGGTCGCACTCAGTTCATCCAGCTTAAATCATTCACTTCTCAGTCCTCCCCTGTTACCTCTGGTGTGCCCCAGGGATATATCCTGGGGCCCTTTCTCTTCATTATCTACCTTCTTCCTCTTGGACACATCTTTCGTAAATATAATATTAATTTTCATTGCTGTGCAGATGACACCCAGCTCTATTTGTCTACTAAACCTGATGCCATTCTTCCCCCATCCTCCCTTACTCTCTGTTCAGCTGAACTTAAATCATGGTTCTCGTCAAATTTCCTTAAACTTAACGGTAATAAAACAGAGTTTCTTCTGGTAGGCTCTAAGTCTACACTTTCTAAAACTGAAAGTTTTTCTATTACTATTGACAACTCTTTGGTTTCCGCCTCCCCACATGTGAAAAGTCTGGGTGTCGTCCTCGACAGCACTTAATATTTTAATTCCCACATCAATAATGTCACTCGGTCTGCATACTTCCATCTGCGCAACATCAATCGCCACTGCCATTTTTGTCCACAGCCTTGTTACTTCGCGGATCAATTATTGCAATTCACTTTTATTTGGTCTTACTCAAAAATGCCTCCATAAACTCCAACTTGTCCAGAACTCTGCTGCTCGTATTATCACCAGGACCCCTTCCATCCACCACATCACTCCCAACCTTCAGCAGCTTCATTGGCTCCCGGTTAAGCGTCGCATCAATATCAAAATTCTTCTGTTTACATTTAAGGACATTCATCACCTCTCCCCCTAATATTTGTCCGACTTGGTTCAGATCACTGTTTCATCTCGCTGCCTCAGATCCTCCTCCTCTCTTTCTCTTTCGGTCTCGCCCCCCCTTCTTGCCACTATGGGGAGCAGGGCCTTCAGCTGCTCTGCTCCTCGTCTTTGGAATTCTCTACCTCCTGACATAAGAAACATCACTTCTCTTCCTCTTTTTAAATCTAGGCTCAAAACTCACCTGTTCAAAATAGCTTATTCAACATAATCTCCTCCACTCTGTTTTATTACTTTGGATTGTTTTATGTAGATTCTGTAAATTGTCTGCTGTTCTGCTTGTTTTTGTCTGCTTGTTCTTTTTATCATTCTGTCATGTACAGTGTCCTTGAGTGTTTTGAAAGGCGCTTTTTTAAATAAAATGTATTATTATTATTATTATTATTATTATTATTATTATTATTATTATTATTATTAAGTAGAAAAAAACTACACGTTTTTGTTTATTGTCTGAATTATACATAATGAACATGTTAAACTAAACAAATAAATGGAAACTGCATACTGAATATATTTAGTATGTAGTTTTTAAGTTGAACAGGAGCTGAATAAAACTGTATCTGTCACTATTTAGCCTAACAATCACCTGTTTATGTCTTGTATGACAAAATAATGTGCCTGTATATCTATACTAGTATAATTTTTCGCATGCAACATTCATTTTGATGCGTAACGTTAACAATGGACGCTACCTTTACAAATATTGAGTTTGGTGTTAAAGTGGAGATTGCGACATTCTGTAAAGCTGGGCTCAGTTTGGAAAGAACATTTAAGTGGCAATAAACATGGCATTTATAGAAAAACTAGAAGTAAGGGTGTGTCCCAACCCTTGCCTTATTTGGGTGCTGTTGTGTTATTCAGAGAGGTCCTGTAGTTTTTGATGGTCTGTCCACTGTGTAGAACTGCTCAAGCTAATAGTTGCGCTTTTAGCTCTTCAGGCTGCTTGCCGTTTTGGCCCAAAACTTGGCCTTCATTGTGGGAGTAAGCAATTATGAAAGGCCATAATCATCGAGGAGAACACTCGACAGCCTCGACCAGCAGAGTCAGTGCCGAAAGGAGGCTCAGCTCGGAAGGTCCTGACCTGCTTTTAGCCAGGTCTCGTATAAATGCAGCTGTGTGCATGCAGTGGAAGAGGTGCTGTAGAAAAGGGTCCGGCGTGCGAAGTGTCGGGTGGTGTTTAAGTGTAGAAGTGGTCTGTCAGTGGGAGGCTGCAAGAGCTATCCCGCTTTTGACCCTTTCTCAGGCAGAGGTGCCCTGAATGGTGGGTGGCCCTGATGGAGGTCTGTGTGTGTGGGAGGTGTGGAGGGTTGCCATTGCCAGGTTTGCAGTGCCAGAGGGGAATGCCCAGTGGGAGGGAGAGGGAGAGGGAGAGAGAGAACAAGAAAAGGGCAAGTAAACAATAGCATTCAACACATTGCAAAAGGAGTCTGCTCTTTGGCACATCAGCTTTGCGGTTGGCTACCCACAAGGCCCTGACCCCTGGCTTTATCTCCGCCTCTTTATTATTCTCTGTTTTCACAATGTAGCTTTATGAATCCAAGTTATGATATGCTGCTAATGGGGTTACAACACAACAAGATCACAACACAAAACTGTGAAAAGGTGACAACTGTGGAGAACAATAAACTGTACTCCATTTCCTGGGCTTGTTTTACAGTGTGAAACTTTCACGCAACTAACTGCATGTTATTGCATGTGATATGATTTACATAGAGCTGGACAGTTACATGAAGCATTTCAGTCAACAATGCATGTATAGGCAGTTTACTGTATAAGCTGTATTATTTTTGCACCTGCAACATATCAGTGACATATTTGCAACACTTTTACTATATAATGATGTCCCTATTGCAAATATGTTTTTAATTAGTTCTATGTATCTCTGTTCATTTTCACAATTTGGACCCTAAAGGATTCTGCCCTGTGTAAAATAAGGTTGTGTCAAGAGAGGATGAACACATTTTTGCTTCCCAACCTATCAGATCTGTGCTGCTGGAACTAAGTGTTGTATAAAATGCTCACAGCTCATTGATAGAGTGTACAACATGAATACAGTCATCATTTTCTGTCCAAGTTTTGTTCAGTTGATTTGGATTGAACTAACCTTGTGTTCAGTCACACACCTGCTTGTTGCTCATTATTTTCTAGATTGTTCTATTTGAGGCTGTATTATTGGAGATTAGAAAGAAAGGGAATGTACATGTTTTATTTTAGGGTGACTTTAATGTTGCTGTTCCCTGGAGTTATTACTTTAAGGTCATGTTTTCTGGAACAGTACTTCGTGTGATAAGTGTCCTGTGCTTGACAGGTTGCTGTGTGAGTGTGTGAAGTAGGAGGGAAACATTATCAATCTTTTATGCGCAGATGGGTACTAATGAAACACGTATGTGCAAACTTATACACTTATACACTCACACACACCGGGCCATTCGTCTGTCACACTCCGTACATTTAATTCTTTCTGCTCTGATGGAGTTAAAGCCTTAAAGCTTGAGAAAGGAATGAGATGAGGCTCTCGCTCAGAGACTGTTAAGAAAAATTGACTACTTTGAGAAAACGCTGTACACACATGAGTGACTTCAGACTTCCCACTGACACATATCTCCTCCATTGACTTTTGACTTTCATGACAATGTCAGATAAAGCATTAGTATGTCTTGTGTATTGGTAAGAATGTATTGGTTCTGACTCTAATAGGTTAATTCACCTGCTCTTCTGCTGTAATTTGCACAATGGAAGCAAGCAGCAGAGGAATTGTGCATGCATGCATTTCTTTCGTTTTTGTACATCTTAGAATAAATCATTGATTTGTATAGGGTTTGTTTACAAAAGCTGCATGATCAATGCTTTAATTTTATTTTTTTTGTGGCTACATAGGTTTACGGTAGTAAATTGTATTACATACTATGTATACTGAATAAATAAGTAAGTAATGAGATCTATATATGGATATCAACCACATACATATCCATAGTCAGATTACATGTAATATTGTTACAGCACATTCTCTATAGAAGCCTTACCATTTTCCTGCAAATTTTAGAAAAAATACAAACTATTTTTAAATTCAGACTTAAATAAATAGATGATGTACTTACTTACACTGAGAAAATGAATTTGAAAATGAACTTTGTGATATATTTATGATGACAGTATGTGTAAGTGTCTGTATGTGTCTGTGTGTGTGTCTGTGTGTGTCTGTCTGTCTGTCCTTCCATCACTGACTACAATGTATTCACTGCAGTATCAATGTTTCCCTTCTGAATTGTACTTAAAATTTAAATGAATTTCATCCAAAATTTAAATCTTTATCTAAATGACCCTTATGATGATCCAATTCAAGTTTTTCAAGATGAACAGATTAAAAATCGCTCATGCCCTAAATCAATTTGCAAACATTCAACTGAAACAGCCTTCACTGTTTCCACTGAGCTCTACTTAAACTGACAAATGCTCCAGGAGCAACAAACGTAAATGAATATTCTTCACAAGCAGTATTGGGGCAGTTACTTAAAAATAAGTATGTTTCCCTCATTACTTCTTTCAAACTGTAATAAATGAAGATAGCCAATTGCAGTAAAGGACATTTAAAAGACATCATTATCGCTGCTTTTAAATACACAGGCAGTTCTGCCTCATTAATACTGCAAAAAGAAAAGGCTGTTTAAAAACCCAGGAACTGAGCTGTAGCAGTTCAAAACAACCCTCTCAGAATAAAGTCTTTATGAATAAAATGAGGTAATGATGTAAATGTGTGGTCTGGCCTCCGTCTGTGAGGTTGGGGCTCTCTCTTCTTCAGTGTGGTGATCTTATTCTGTCAGATTCACTTTAGCAGGATGAGATGCTTCCACAGATTAATTGTGGAGTGTATAATGCTCCCAGGATTAATGCTGCACTGTTTATATTCACATTTAAAATCACACAGTCAGTTCTGGCAGATGTGAGTGCAAGGTGCATAAAGGCACAGATCATGTATATTGCTATATTGTTATTGTCATTGTTCTCTTACAAACAGATGAACAATTATTCATCAATATCTTCAATTGTGAAGTAATTACGGTCACTTCAGCTAGAGAGAGAGAGAGAGAGAGAGAGAGAGAGAGAGAGAGAGAGAGAGAGAGAGAGAGAGAGAGAGAGAGAGAGAGATGAGAAACAGATAGAAAGAGAGAGAGAAAGAGAGAGAGAGAATTTAGAGATAAATGAGAGTGGTAAATTGGTCTCCTTGTCATCACGCTTATCTCTCACTCTAATCCCAGCAGCCCCATTGCAAAAAGGCTTTACACGCTGGTGTGTGTGTGCATGTGATCACACTGAAATTTGGTTATAGTAAATGTGTGTGTGGTTGCATGCACCTGCATACATGTGTGTTAACTGTGGGTGTCCCTTGCTTAAATGAACATTATTCTCTTTAAATTCTTCTCCCTTACTATACTTTAAATACTAGGGATTCTAGCAGCGTTATGATCACTGACTCTGTTGTGAGAATCACTGTGGTGCTATCGACATTGACACCTTATGAATGCTACTGTATGGCTGCCCGTGAATTAAATAAAAACCTACTATAAGGAGGTAGCAGCTAAATTATAGCCCATGCATCAACTGTAATGTTAGTGCTACATGATGTTGCCATTCTTTCTATTTTCTCTCGTTCTTGTATTGTTACTACAGAGCAAAGCTTTCCTGGTCTTTCTGGAAGCTTAAAAATGTAGCTGTACCCGAAGCTCATAAAAGAAGTAGTGTGCACATAATGCAACTTTAGTTTACTTCTAACGACTGACAACTCTGTTTTTGTATGCAACCACACACACACACACACACACACACACACACCCACGTTTGCTGTTATTGACACAAGAGCTCCCCATTGGTAGCAGCCTAGTACTTCACTTGGTGAATGGGTTAACTGCAGAGAAAGATAAAATGTCATTTGCAATCTTCGGATGAACATTTTTAATCTACAACAGACAAAAAATGTACATATCTAGTGTTGTCAGCTTAGCACTGACATCCTGCTAGAACCCCCATGGCTGCTAGAAGAAATTAGCATTGTCGCTGTGGTGTTTGCTTTTGTTGTTTGACCATGCTTCTATATTTATGGACCAAACTGAAAGCCTTAGTCTTACTGTCACGGTTCACCACTGTACTGAAATAATATGTTTTGGGAATTGGCTGGCTGTTGTATTGATCGAATGGACTCTGCTGAAGTTTCTGTGGAAATTTGGAATACAAGCGTTGCTCAAGTTTGTTATTACTGTTGTGACCTCTGTAAGAGTGACCTTCTCTTTTTGAGTTGGTCCAGCATGACAAAATGGATCTTTTTTAGGACACAATGAAGCCACCTGAAACAAATCTGTGAAGCTCTCTATTCAGTATTTATCACCACAAACATAACATCCCTTTGCTCCAAATAAACTGAATGAATGAATGAATGGCCCTTTAACTGGAAGGATGATCTCATAAGGTCCACTAAGCTGTTCAAAGCTGACGAACTGTGAAGTAGAAGAATTTAGAGGTTGCTTTCATCTTGCCAACAAGTAATTGGTTTTAATGACCAAGTCGAGACAAAGGGCATTGGTTGAGATACAGGGCACAGATATTTCAAGTAAACCTAATTAGAAACCTGGGTTAATGACCTCTCTCTATCTTCTCTTTATATTTGCATGTGTTCTATTCTTTTCTGTTGTTTGTATTATAGATACCAGTTGGTGCCAGTTTTAGAAGATACCTGTCTGTTTTTGATGTGTTAACAGTTTGAACCTTGTCATGTCGCAAAAACGTTTTTTTGGCAACAAATATTCATGTCAAAGTATTTCAAATAAAAATATTAACATGCTTTCCAAAACTGACCCAGAGTTATAGATGTCTACCATAGGAGAATCATATGTGGTTCTCTAAAGCACCTACCAGTAGATTAGTTAAAGAAGCATCATATTCGAGGAGTGTGAGTAAACGTTTAAATGACTCTCACAGGATGTGAATGTCCTAAAAGAAAATATGTACGTCGCTCTGGATAAACGTAAAACATGTGTCCTAAATCACATACATATTTTTAGTGCGGATGGAGTTTACATTGCCCACCATTGTTCCATATTTCAGAACAATTGCTTCATATTAGCAGTTACTTTTACTGTGAAAATACTGGCTTAACCCTTCAAACCAAGTTTAAGAACTGCACAGTGATATTTGTGTCCTGGTAGTGTTTGCTCTTCTAGTGTTTGTAAGAGGAGGTCCTTGAGACTTGAAAGTCAGAAGATTAATAAAGTTTTGACAAGGATTTAAAAGTGGACTTCAGACCATAAATCTGCCTCCTCTGAAGCTTCCTGTTCCTCATTCAGGGTCAAAGTCTTCACTCTAGGAAGCGTGTGTGTGTGTGTGTGTGTGTGTGGGGGGGGGGAATATGGAGAAGATGACATTTAGGAGAGGCGTGGTAACTTCACTAACCAAAGGCTTTCCATTGATTATGTTTAACACTGGAATTCAAAAGTTCAAAAATCAGTGCTCTCAGGAGTCATTCGGTGTTCGATCACCAAGAACTTTGAATGCCAGCCCTCCACATCCATGAGAAAACTTCAACAGTATGGTTCACTAAGAAGTGGCTTAAATCAATTAAGTCAAATATGAATAATAATAATAAACAAGATGTATACAAACAGGACAAAGTGGTCAATAATTTGCACAACCTGTCATTGTTATGTTTTGTTTATCTGAAGTCATCCAAACGTATTGGAACACAGATTTGATTTCATTGAAAGTATCAATAATTGTTAACAGGATGTTCATCAAAAGTATTTTGACTTTTTTAAAGGTCAGTGGGCAGCGGCTTGTGATGTACTCCCAACGAAAAGTTTCATATCCTCTTGAATGATGTTCTAAGTAAGAAAAGTACAGCGATACAAACAGGAGCTAGAAAAGCTGTGATGGAAGAAAACTGGAGCTCTCGTTTTCCCACACTGCTATTGTACAAAAGGGAGCAGGTGGAAGCAGCCAACAGCCAACACAGCAGACAATTTGGAGTAGTTTGAGAAGAAATCTGCATCCTTAAGCCAAGGAATGGCATTCACACAGTAGAACAGAAGCCGCTGATGCAATCAGTTGTATCTCAGGCTGATCCATCTCATAATCTCTGAGAATATTCTTCAGTATATTCTTAGAACACGAACTTTTAGCAACTTTTTGGTGCCCACCTTCATTATTCGAGTGCTTTCCCAAATGTTCTTTAAACATTAATAGGGTCACACGTCAGACCTCCCTCTCCTTCCCTCCATCCTTGAATGTGTTTGGATTCGCCTCCATCCTTAATCCTTAAACAGGATTACAAGTTTTAGTCCTCTTTTTCTTCTGCTCCATTTCTCACGCCCCCAAAACACTCGCTGGTTTAGGAAGCCAGCAGTGGGATTATCATAATATTACAGAAGTCCAACATCACACATATGTCCTCATTACCATGGTGCGTGTATGCTGGGGGGTGGGCCACAAAGAAAAACTAGTTTTAAGTTCTCTAGAGACCTATTCAGAGGATGATTGTTTAATTACCATGTTTGTTAATGAGATGCCTCTGTTTGAAGAATGCTTCGGAATCTTATTGAGTCCCTTTAGTATATAAACATTATGTAAATTTAATGTAAAACTTTTATTTCCAGTGGTCACCAACCTACCTCCCGAAGACCTACTTTCCTGACCTGTGTCTAACAAGCGGGCCTCACCTAACACTAATGCATCTGATACAGCCAGTCAAGGACCTCTATGGAAATGAATTAGCTGGAACATGTCTCTGAAGACTTGGTGACCACTGGTAAAAAAAGAAGTCATACAACTATAAGCCAAGGACCATTTAGGTGCCTTTATTTGTAGCAGTGGATGAAGGAGTTGCTTTGTACCTTTTCCCAACACCAATGCTGTGGTCTGTTGTACAGTCTGTGGTCTATGTTTCAACCAGTGTTTCTTTGAAACGCAGTGACCTTAAGCCTGTATGGGGCCGAGAAAGTTTCTCTCCTGCCTGTCGCACTGGCAGCTGAGTTTGAGTGACACATTGAAACATTAACAGTGAGATACAATTCAGAAGGGACTATTGGCCTGGGGTTTGCCCAGGACTGAGGGATCGGGGAACCATTACTAGAGCTTTAATTGCTACACACACACCGACACACACCCAGCACCATCCTCTTTTCTGTTCTCCAACAAAAACCCCTTGACTCTTATGCAGTACACGTCCAAAAGGCTGCGTAGGCAGAAAAAGATTAATTTCTCCTTGCAAGCGCTCTCCCTGGCTGGAGAAGAATTTGACTTTCTCCACCTGCTCCTCTGCCATAAACCTGTTTCCTCAACCTGCCATTGTCCCTTCGTTCTACAGACTGCACAAGAACCGTGTGCTGGCCCTCCCTATGGAACCCCCATTGTTTATCTTTAAAACACAGTCCTAAAGTGGCCAGCAGCAGGCTGATCTCCACCTCTGTATAGGTTTCTCCTTATTGTGAACATGCCTGTGACATGCTCTTCCTCACTGTACCACTTTACATCCTTTTTTCTTCATCCTTTCCACATGGTTTTGTTCCATTCAGCCCAGAGGGAAAGGGGTTCACTTTCACTGGGTATTATTCTCCAGCCATATTGAGGACATGCATTCTTTTTCTTTTGGTCCCTTTCATCTCCTTCTCATTTTGTTCACATCCTTCAGACAGAAAGAGAGAAAGGGCGATGTTTGGTCACGGATAGTGATGTGCTCCATCTCTTGGCTGAATGGTAGGAGCTGATCTGAGAAGCCGCTACAGGCGACAGTATCGATCCGTTTGGCCTGAGCACTTGTAAGGCATTTACAGCCCTCTAAAGACACAAACCCCCTCTACAGATCCTATCAATATCCCAGACCTGCCCGAGCCTTCACTGATCGCCATGTGTGTTTGCCTCAGTAAACATACACAGGTCCAGCCTCTTCAGTCTGCCAGTGATGACCTCTTTGAAGATGGTTAGTAATGGGTCTGCAGGATTTGTAAAAGGTGTCATCAGAGTCTAAGGGTTCAGAGTCTGAGGGTGTGTATATATATTCTTAGAATAACATACCAGCATTTTTCAGCAAAGTTATCTGAGCAGCTGAGTAGCTGAACGCACCTGAATTTACCTGAACATAGAAAAGAACAGAAGATGCACATTGTAGAACCTTTAGCGATTGAAGCTTCTACAATCGCTTCTTGTTTCAGGTAAACAGGTTCTCTGTTTCCAAGTACTAGATGATAATATGTCTAAATTACTGTCTGTTGTAACCAACTACTTGCTACAGATGACCTTAATAATTACTGTCAAAGTAAATGTGATCAGGGATATACAAATCAAAACCAAACAAGCCCCGAACCAGGGGCTTTTCCAGACTGCTGACAGCACAACTAAAAGCTCTCCTTTGTGTCAACAGTACTGATAGCATACTGAGACAATATTGTTTGCTTTGATCACATGTCTCAAATCCTCTCACTGTATTGCAATACTTTATTTAAAAAACTGCACGTGACACAACAGTAATTTTGTTTTTGCATCATCAGTTTGTGCTAGTTATATAATTCAAGTTGGCAAAATGATTACAGGACTTTTTACATAAAATGAAACACAGTATATTGCTAACTTCGATTTAGCAGCCTAGAATGTATTTTGATAGTTAGCTCTATAGATGACTTACTGTTACACAAAAACATAACATACATTTCTGTTATGTTAAATATGTGTGTGTCTGTGCCCACCTACAACTGGTTTTATATTGAGAATAGTTTCTTTATAGCCCTCACCGTGGAAACTAAGAGAATTGAAAGGAAAAGTGCTTGGGAATTAAGAGGAATGCTCTGTGTTGTGTCTGTGTTGTGTAGTTTAGCCTAGCAATCCAAGCTAAAATCAGAGACTTTACAGACTTTGACCTTTTCAGAGTAATAATATAGCATAGTATTATTTATCTAAGATCCATGGTTCTCAACGTGGTACATGACATAAAGCCAAGGCGGCTTTAATCCTTGAAATGGATTAGTGGGCGGGCAACATGGCATAATATAACATCATCTGACTTTATTATTGCACTCAGCATGAATCAGTTTCATCTTTCTGATGCATTGTAATGACTGTTAAATTGTTTGTAGAATGTTAATAATTTTTATCCTGCATTTTACAATTTTTCACAGTTTTTATAAAGTGAATATATCAAACCGTGCTATATTCATTATCATGAAGTCTACTAGTATAACAATAAAATATTATTATATTACATTTTATATTCATGCATCAGGCTTTCTCATCTAGAGATTTTATTCATTTTTGTCATCAGAGTCCTTGTGTGCCAGAAAGGTGCCTATAAATAAAATATATTATTTTACAGATGTAGGTGTTTGTAGCATTGGAAAGCTTCCCCAAGGACTCCTAATGTAGTGTGGTTTTCTTGGTCAAACCCACCATTAACTTAACTAGATAAAGACAAGATGTACAGCCACGTATTTGTCTTATGTATCTAACATTTGAAATGTAGAAGTTTTTTCCACACCCAAAGATTTGAGAAAGCCTGTCTTAGCGAGTTCTACCAATTTGTTTTTCTGAAATGTTTTTCTCCATTCACTTCCTAAAATGTTTTACGATGAAAGTAGCTTGCAAGCAAAAAAAAAATGAGCACGGTATTGTTGGTGTGAGGCATTTCAATTCTTCTTTTCAGGAAGGTTGATGCTATTTATGTCTGAGAGTGTATAGACACTGACACAGCACTGACAACAAAAGCTTTTTATGATTTCCAGTAGGTATGACAGTAGAAACCTGGAATCCTGAACCTTGACTATGTTGAAAAAAAAAAAACAATGCAGCAAATAAAACCTTCATGAGCATTAGCCTTCTGGGCATGAGCAGCAGAAGTGCAATAGCATGTAACACATTCATAACAGCACATAATGAGTTTCAAATCAAGGAAGCCATTGCAATTAAGTCATTCAACTATAAAATGTAAGAATATACTCATACAAGCTTCCCATTCAAGCAATTTCCTGCCGTGCCATTGCACACTGCAGTGTGTAATTATTTGTGGGTGTGAGTGAAGACCTGTACAATGACTCTCTGCAGAGAACCTTATGCTTCTCAGAGGTGTTGCAAAAGTGAAATGTCAGCGAGGCTGAGGCCAAGCCTGAGAAATTTTTTCTTTTACAACGCGAGGAGCAATCACACAATGGCATAAAACACACAAGGAGAGATGAGACAGTTTGGTTTCACTGATGCTCAAGATAAAAGGTTTGGCCATTAGAAATGAAATGAGTCATCTCAACACACAGGAATCTTCTTACACATACAACTTGATTTGGAAATGTTTACATGTGTGCATCACTGTCCGAAGAAAAGCATGCATCACCATCTTCGTTTGTGATTTAAACAGTAACATTTTGTGGAAATTTCACACTGGAAAATGATGCTCCATCTCTTTACTTTCAAGTTCAAAATGTCTTTTGCCTTCCATTTTAGACAAACATGGTTGTTTTTGGAGTGTTTTTTTCTGTAAACAGTGACGACCAGCATTTCATTTCGTCAGATCTGCATGCATTATGCTGCTTCCAATATTGATTCTCTTTCTGTGATGCCATCTACCGCAACATGAAAGGCATAAAATCTTTTTTGAATACACTATACACTGCCTGATGAAAAAGCAAATGCCTCTTTACACCATAACCTTTCTCTAATGCCTGTGGAACACTGCTTTAAGTGGAATCACGTTGGTACAGCTGGCAGTGCATTGTTCTAAATGGAGAATGAGATTAAAGACTGGAGTCATACTCTGTTAGCGGTGGTGTGTGGGTGATCGGAGACGCAATACCATGACTGATGGAGAAAACCAGAGTAGGCAGTGTACAGAAAAAAAGCTCCTGGAGAAAAAAACTCCGGGTTCGTCATGGAGTGCATACCTTTTATTGGCAAACAGTGGGAGTTCCAAAGCTGCGAGGAGGCACTGCTCTTTTCTCAGGCAGCGGTGACTGGGGCAAAACAGCAGGCGAAACAGGGCCGCAGCCTTCATGTTGTAGCACAAGTTCAGCAATTTGGGGTTACATGCCTAGCTCAAGGGCATCACAGCAGCAATAAAACAGGAAAGTAAAGTTGCGGGAACTCTGAGATACAAAATCGGCAGCACACTGTGGCACCCATCAGATTAGAACTGCACTCTCAAAATGAAAAGTTTCTAAAACTTGGCTTGCACATACAATTCCGCTTCTACTATACATGATTTGAAGGATCTCTAAACTTCAAACCACTGGGCTAATATTTTGCTGTAGCCGTTAAGCAGCAGGTTAATTAAACAGACAGTTTAATCATGTGTGGAGAGAGGGAGGAAGCACCCTGTTGGTTAATGGGAGGCTTGTAGGTATGGTCACTTGGATGACCTGGTTCCTCCACTTGGATGACCTGTCTTTGCCTCCACCTCAGCCTAGATGAGATGTCCATGTCGTGCTACCGATCTTGTTTAGGGTGTAGTAAAATTAGTCCAAGGGATGCAGATTAAAAGCCTGTTCCTATGCAAATGAGTGATTAAACATGGTTCTCTGCTAGCACTCCACTTAAAGGACAAACAAGCTCTTTTGATTAAACCTCATTAGTTACCTTTCAGGATAAGAGCAAAATTTACAGCTCTGTGCAGCACCAATAGAGAAGAGTGTAAATAATGTAAGAAGCTGCGTATGGGTGTGTGTTTGTGTGTTCATTTATCAGATAAAAGCCTCAAGGTGTGCCGCTCTTTGACCTTCGCAGTCAAAAAAGTGATGATTGACTTGCCTGCTGTATTATTTACTACTAAATGATTTCTCTGCCACCTGGACAGGGAGGCAATTAAAAACACACACTTGCACATCCTCACCCTGAATGACCCAGTCTTTTAAAGCGCAGGTCCGTAATCGCACTCATTTCCTGCTCCCTCAGGAGCACAATTACAAACGTGCTGCCCCCCTCCCTCCCAGCGCGTGTTCCCCTAATGCATCATAGCACCTAAATTAATCCCATTTATCTTGTTTAGCTGAAAGACAATGGGATTACACAGTGACAAACTGATTGTGAATCATTTAACATGTCTTATAAGCCCCAAGTGTTTACTCACTATCTATAATGGGATTATTGCTTTGTCCAGTTAGACTGGTACTCCTGCATCACCCACCAGCCCACCAGTCCCCAAATCCCCCTACCCCCACAATCCACATATCCTGGGATCCTCAGTAATCTGATTATCTGAACAATGGCAGCATTGCACTACAAAGATTTAAACCACTCTCTCATGAGAATGCATGTATGCAGTTACATTATTAAGTACTGTAAGATAATGAGAGAGCGGATTTCGGAATGATTTTGCAGCAACAAGTTTACATTGTATTCAGCGTTTTTCATTTTAAAGACACAGTTATCATCACTGAAAGCAAAATCATGTCATCAGTGCTGGATACATAAGTTAAGAAATAGAACAGTGACAAAAGGTCATCAGTAACAAATTTGTTTACTTACAGTTAATCAAAGTGCTTAACTGGTTAAAAAATTACAATAGCATCTAAAACCAAACAGACCCAGTTTACCTACACAAGTTGCATAAAGGACTAGTCCATTTATATTTTCTTATACCTGAAAGACTTATTAGCGTATGAGTTTCCCACCGTTGGGTGTTCATTGACTTAAATATCTTTTGTCAATTTCTGAAAAAGCATGTTTGAGTGTCATAAATCTGTCGTCACATGTTTATGATGCAAAATGGCATGAAATGTCCAAAACTCCAGTTATTTGAACGTCCAAATAACCTGAGGTTGACTGAGACCTTATCCAAACAAATTATTCTGTTTACATGGTTATGATCATCATGGTTAGATGAATATTGCAGCATTGGTGTGTTTTAAACATGATTGGTGACACAGCTGTTGTGTAATCATAGGAATACTCAATAAACCAAGAATGCACCGCCCTAATTAATATATACTACCTTATTATCCTGCTCTATCTACAAGCAAGATCTTTTTGTTTTAACCAATCTACCCAATGGATGTAATTTCATTGACACATCTGGGCTGTCCCCGTTCAGGAGATAGGAAGCACAGACGCAGATTCCTGAGATGTTAGTGGTGTTATTGAACATAATGCAAAGAGGCTTGACTTAATACAACTTAATAAACTTAATACAACTCCTAAACAGACACAGCTCAGGGTAAAGGTGATGGTGAACTGAAACAGATTATTAAGCAGACTAGGCTCTCTAAAATATTAACTATTAAATGAAATCCAACCAAATCACTGCAGTTTTTGTTCACAGCACATTTAATAGCTGATTTGTTTGAATTGTTGCACTCCGATTATCAAAAAAAAACCCATCTATAACCAGCTATGACGTCAATGAAGAGTACAACTGAATGTACTTGTGTTTCCTTATGTAACTGTGCAATTAATTATGTAACACATTATAATTATGTAGGCCAGTAGAACAGTAGACTTCTAAGGGTTACTGTTCACCACGGGTTTTCCTGATGTTTAGGATCAGGATAGTAGAAGGAGATACAGATTGTATAGGCTAGGATGAAAAAAATGAGATAGCAGAGTAGAGAAAATGCACTTGTAAGGGAGAGTGAGTGGCGCAGCAATGTCAGAGGACCGGTGGCCTATAACTCTGGATGCAGGGTATAAAGTGTCCTGAAGGCAGGGCCGCCCGAAGACTGAGGGATGATGCCAGAGCCTCTGTTCTGATAGAATGTGATAACCACTGTATATCAACCACTGCAGGATCAATACCACAGCACTACTACACATACAAACACTCGCCACCCAGCATGCCCATTTAACACACTCATCAGGGCTACATTCACACACACGCATACACACATTTATACACACCACATGCACACACACACACACACACACACAAACACACACACACACACAACCCAGCTTGTGTATTTAAACACATACCAAGACCAACACATGCACACACCGATACACAACACACAAACACACACACACACACACACACACACACACACATCATAAAACAAAGCACCCCAACCTGACATTAGTCTTCATCTCACGAAGTCAATATCATTGGAGTCACTCAGATCACTCCATTTGCACAGTATTTCAAACTGATACGTTACCAGAAGTGTATGACAGAAACACGATTCTAGATATTTTAACCTTTTCTAAGACACCTAATTAAACCAGTCATTGGGTTAATCCTTGAATATTGATCCTATAAGAAATACATTTCTACTTTTTACTCTTTAACTATAATTGGTTTCACACTGGTTTAACACATAATTTGGCGGACACATTTTAATCCAGCCGTTCTATTTTAAAGGGCCCATACCCTGTTACTGTGCCTTTAGGACTGGTCTATGTAAATGACCCCTCCTATGACATGGGCAAAGTGTATTTGAGTAGGGAATACACTCAATTGTGCAAGGCGGGGCTACAGACTGGGAATCACAGGTTACGTTGGTAAGCGTTTAGGAAATTAGATAGTGGCACTATGTCTCCTGTGTGTGTGTTTTAGTTTGTAGCACAGTTTTTAACAACAGTAACTACAGGTCACATCAGAATAGCTTATGATTGGTCAGTTTGCGCATCAGTCAAATGATCTCTTCAGTTCTTTGCCACATTGAGTGACAAAACCCAGCAGAGTCTTCTGAGCAAAGTCAGGCAAGAGTAAAGAATGGGAAAGCAGCAAGAGTCCTGAATGAGGGTCGGGTGTATCTAGTATTCACTGGTTAATTGCCTGGAGGACATGGGAGAGCAGTTGGAAATTACAGTGTTCCATATTACGGAGCGTACAGAGCAAGCCATGTAGCTGTCAGGGAGCGGCGAGGTGTGTGTGACAGTCCACTGACAGCAGCCTTCACTGACAGCCTAATCTCCATCAACTGCCTGTCTGCCATCAGTCTCTCTCTCTCTCTCTCTTTCTCTCTCTCTCTCTCTCTCTCTCTCTCTCTCTCTCTCTCTCTCTCTCTCTCTCTCT
>JBBJLR010000002.1:6406867-6421735 GCA_037577145.1 Brachypetersius gabonensis | reverse complement strand
CACACACACACACACACACACACACACACACACACACACACACACACACACACACACACACACACACATATTTTAGGACATATATGTGTGTTCTTAAACCTAAAGCAGCCGTTCTTAAATTGATCCTCACAAACCTCTATACTGTATACAGTTTATCCTTATGTGTTCTAGGGGTCCATGAAAACCAATTTGAGAACAACTGCCCCAAATATTTCAGTAAATATTTTTCCAAATAACGATCACATCAATAATATTAGCCATATTTATCATTTTATTTGCTTAACAATCCATATATTTTGACAATACTTTGCAATCCAAAAAAGAAAAAGACAGCCCCTTAGCAATATCAGCCCCCTGAAGGCTGTTATAAAGAATGAAATGCGAGAGTGTGAAGTGTGTCCTAGACAATGAGATGCATGAGTGTGAAGAACCTTTATAAGGAGCTAATCCTTAAATTGATCTTTAAAAAGGTTCTTCACACTCACAAATAATTTTTATAAAGAATTTTTAAGAAACTAAAATGATCTTCTATAAGTGGAGTGTGTTAAATAAATATTGTTATAAACTACATGTATGTAATTAGAACTTCAGGTCAGACACCAAGTCAGACACCAATCTTAACTTCAATAACATGTATTGATTTTTTTGTTCATTTATTACATTTTTAGTAGAAGAAGACCTTAAGGTTAGTTTAGTATTTTTTTGGACATTTTTGCCCTGAAAATATATGAAAACAAACACAAACTCATAAAAACAAATACACACACACACACACACACACACACACACACACAGTCACCTGTCTGTGCTGCAGTATCTCCAGGCTAGACTGCCCTGATGAGTGTGTATGCAGATTGCCCATCTGTTGCCTGGCCCTGTTCTCTCTTTTTGTCTCTGATAAGTAGAATGTGCCAGAGGTCTCATTTCCTCACCAAAGCCATCGGCCACACACAGCAAGCTCCATGACACAAAAACAATAGAATAGATGGGCCCAAATGACACTAAAATAGAATTTTGCTCCATTTACTTACATTGAAAGTTAAGAATGTTTTCTCCTTTTCCTGGGATACAAGGTTTCATTCCCAAGGAATAATATACTCCCAGTAGCTATATCACGTGCATGTCCATGTTTACTACAGTAAAATACATTAGCATGTGAAGCAGTGGACTGCCACCAATGAGCAGGGTGTGGGGACAGTAGCTTGCTCAAGGGTACCTCAGTGGTACACTTACAGCCCTGGGATTTGAACCCTCAACCTTCAGATTGCAGGGGCAACTCCCTAACCGATAGGCCACCAGCTGCCCTTACTCTTTGTTCTCAAAACTACATATTTGTACTGTATAAACCAGATAACATAACTGTCGCTGAATCATTTGGTCATGTCCAAGTCTACCTGATAGCTGGGATTCTCTTTATCTGGTGTCAGACCATCAACAATAGGAGGATGACGGCTAGCATGTGCTTCATCAAAGTCGTGTGACACCAGTCGCTGCATCTTTTCCATCTTCTGCTTAAGTAGCGTCAAAGCATTGCATACTTTTATGAGAACACCAACATTCAGCCAGCAGATGTCTATTCTGGCTGGCATCGAGCTATGTGTCTTGGACACCCAGCCTCAGATAGCTGTGGCATCGCTGAAGCTCAAACAGTTGATCTACCAGTGATTGGGCCAATGCTTGGTCAGTATTTCACTCAAAAACTTAATTTAACAGCTGAATAACAAACCTAGTGTTAAAAGTAGTTAATATGGGATCTATCACAAGACCTGTGACAACCAGAGTTGTTTTCGTCTTCATTCTTCACCCTCTGTATTCACATTTCCCTCACAGTCTTTTCGGTGAGCTTGTATAACACACACATTGTCTTACATGCACCTCCCACACACTGTCACACTGTCAGACAGGTAGCAAGCTGACTGTCACAAACACAAGTCCACAGAGAGTCCAGTCAGGCAAGAAGACCCGCATTCAGACAGCTAAAGCCTCTAAGCACGCTCTCAGCCAGTCAAGCCCACAACAGTGGCCACTCATGCAGTCAAGCATGCTGCTGGACAGCCCTAATCTGGCAGGGACGGTTTCTGATAGATAGGCAAGTGTACAGAAATGTGGAGTCCAGCAGGTTCACCTGAGGGAGACTGACAGAAGCTCTGATGCTCGAGACTTGGCATGGCCTTCCTCGGATAGTAATTGTTTAAGACACTGATTTTTGCTCAGGAACATTCCAACCAGGAAGTTGCTCTGCACATGTCACTGCTGTTTGATCAACAGTAATGACGCAGCATTTTATAATTATGAGTTTAGCATAGGTGGCAGGCCTTGATAATCGAAATAACTCCCTAAGGGCATAAGTATATTGAGCCGCTTTATTAAATTGCTTTGTTTTTGTTTGTCTGGGTTTTTTTTTTGCTTTTGTTTTTTTTTGGTGGGGGGTGGTGTTGGTGTTAATCAGTTTACTCTGTTTGTGTATTCAGTTTTTTAGCATTCAAAGTGAATGCGAGGTATAATGCAGTTTAGTTTGTCCAGGATTTTAATTAGAATTGTAAATGCCCGTTGCCTGGCCACTGAGAGTTCATTGCATCAATGCCAGGAAAATCCACTGCGAACGTCTCTCTAATGTCTAAGTTCCAAGGAACTGTCACAGTGAAGACACACAGTCTCTTTCACGACAGGGTCAAAGCCTTCAATTACTACCCTGTAATGGGGCAAATAGGACCTGAGCCTCCGTGTGTGTGTGCGTGTGTGGGCAGACTAGTCCTGATTAGGTTACAAGAGTGCAACAGGGCCTTATTAGGATCAGACTTGATCAGTACAGGGACTGCATTTGCCTCTTTACCCTTTAACTTCCTCTCATTCCTCCGTGATTAAGCTTCATTCTGCTGGAAGATTGCCAGCGAAAGGTTAAAGATGGCAAGCATCATGGAAATAAAAGCAGAAGTCCTTGAGGGTCAGAACCTCATAATTATTCCGCCGGTAACTGCTGCTGGACGTCCAAGTCAGTAATTTCTTCACAGCATATGGAATTCTGACATTCGTCTTTGTTTTATGTATTTTTCAGCAGATCTGAACCTTCCCAAATGCATTTTATATTGATTGACCACTACTGAAATATGCATGAGAAGGAATAAACACTCCACAGCAGAGGGGAAGCTTCAGGATATGGTATTGATAACAACTTTTTGATATCTGGCCCTAATATGAATGCATAATCATGTCAGATTAGTCCAAAAAATTACTGCATAAATAAAAGCAGTAAATTCATAAATAAATAATCATCAAATATCATAAAATGTTACCCCAAAAGATATTTCTACAAAAAAAAACCACGAAATTATGTATGCCAAGGTGATTTGCATGTTTGTGTGGGTTTTGAAAGTTAATTAATGCTTTGCAGATCAGGCCCTGGTTCTCTTTCCCTTTGTAATTCCACCCAGAGAGAAGAATCTGTAAATTACCCGGCTAGGTTTAAAGGCACAAAAGCAGCACCCTGGGTTGCTCCTTAATAACTTCCCAGGGTCTGGGTCTCCAGCATTGGTTCTTTAGTCTCAGTTTGTTAACCTCACTGCCATGTTATCAGTAACAAGCCGGCCGCAGCTTTCTCACAGCCCAGGGACGAGCCAGCCTGCTGAGAGCAAGGCAGCGCAAGGGAAAAGCTCGCTCTGTAGTACTAAATAGAGTCGTGGTTAAAGAAACACTGTCGGAGCTTCTGAAGTGTGGAGCACTGCAGTACAATAAGCACACAGTGATTTGGAATAATATCTCGAGATAAGACGAGGCCTTTGAATTCACTTAGTTACGGTTAATTTTGAGAGTTTATGTCTTTCCTTTTTGTAAGTACTGCAATATTACATTTTGCTGTACAGAAGGTGCCAAAAAGGGCGATTTGAAATTATGCCATCATGGTTTGCCAAATAACCTTTCATTGGACGATTCTTTAAAGAATCACACTTGTATATGAGCTATGCAAGTCTTAATGATGACTTTACAGCATCGCACCTTCGTTTTGCCATCCCTGGTCAAACATATTTGATGAAAATAAGTAAGTACACATCTGTTATAGAGAATACACATCTGCACATTTAATACACAATAACAGAGTGGATAGATTTCTAGTTAATTTGCTGGTTTTAATTTATTGTGAAGAATGTATGGCACATTTTAGGAAGAACTCAGCAACTGAATAGAAATTGTGCACAAAAATGTTATACGTCAGTTTGAACCCTTCAGAAGATGTGTTCACTTACAGAAAAATATGTGTATTGTCACAGACCGTGTCTGTAAGGGTTTGCTGGGGCTGATTAAAGACATTTTCTCATCCTTTACACCCCATTTTCTTACCATGACCTCTCAGTGTCCAGCAGGAGCAGCTGTTGAGCTGCACTGAGCGCCAGGGCCAGTGTGATTCCTCTGCTAACACGACTCATACTGGACTTCATACTGTGGTGCTTAGCATGGAAACATCATAAATCATCTCTAAGCAGGGCTGCTGGCCTGGGGCTCACTCACTGCTGCGACACGTCAGGTCACCCGCACTGCTTAAGGGTTAAAAGGCCAGCGCGAGTGGTTTGACCAAGTGTTTCCTCAGGAGAGAGTTGATTCCCATCTAAGATGAGGAACGATGCGCCAAAGCACTGTTTATTACTTTTATGCTTCGTCGCAACACGCTGAGTCAGCAGATTGTGATAGCTAGTCCGGCTGTGGCTATACGTTAGCATATTACACATTAGAGGCATGGGAAGTTGGACACTATTGTACAGCCCAGGTCTGATGTGGGCCCAGCGATAAGACGCATTTTCATTAAAGCAGCAATCGATTTAGTTATGATTAAGGTTTTTTTCCATTCGTTCAATCCAGTAGCACACAAATGGAGGGCCAGCAGATGCCATCCTCCTAGAGATCAATGTGTTTTGGGCACAGAGTACAAAGCACAGCAGATATAGCCAAGGTTAACTATCTACATATAAAGCAATAAATGCTGACATTTAGAGAGGTTTGGCACTCCATTTGAAATGCCTGGGTGGTATGAAGGCAATGGTGACTTGCTCTGCTTTAGAAACCTTAAAGGCCCATTCCCTCCATCTAAGCTTTCTGTTTTGTTCTTACCAATTTCTTTCCATGAACTGAAGAGGATCATATTTTATGAATGGGTGAACACGTCATATTTCCCACACGCACTGCTTTCAGCTTCTGGGTATTGGATTTGTGGGTGGATACCGCAATTGTTTATCCATGCGTCATGTGACTTTAGTGAGGGAGGTTGAAAAATGTAATTTGCCAACATCTGCAGTGTTTGCACAGCTATGGACAGCTGTAACTAGCGCAAAGGAAGTGGTCGTCGTTTATAATAGACTGAAGATGATGTCAGCGGAAGTTTTACAGGCGGTGATAGAAAAGCAGGGCATGATGAATAGCAATTCTGATCCTGACAGTGAAATAGAAGGTAGGCATGAATAATTGATTTCCAGAGCCACTAATATCCCTAGGAAGGAGTGTTCATTAAAGATGATGTGTTGTGGGCCACCAGAAGACGCCTTTATTTGGGCTGTATTAAAAATGCATGCGCTTCATGCCAAGTGGGTGCACTTCTATCACAGTGAGAATTCCTGCTGCAGATCTGCTCCTGTCTGAAACTTTATCTATAATTGAGCACGTCTTGAATGTTCTAAAGAACTACTGTAAACCTGCACTCCTTCTCACCTGTATTCCTACTTTCGAAATTCAATATGTTCCTTTTTTTTTTGCAAAAATAGATTTTTGTCTGCTGCTTCCTTTCTTTGTATTCACAGTTGTTCGCGCTCTTTGTCTCTTTGTATTCCCACTGCTCTGATGGTCGATTCTTGTGGGTCTCTGTTCTCATAAGCAGCCTCTTGCAGCGCAGGGTAAATAATTTGGTGCACTGAAGAGGGACATGAGGTGTCAGTGGGAATGAGCCGGTTGTCATTATTAATTACGTGGTTTCGAAAATGGCTGGTTTCTCTGCTCATAATTATTAGCTTGGGACTGTAGGGTGTAATTATGTCATAAACATAGGGGTCGTATGTGCATTAGAGTCTCATGGTGCATTGCGCTCCCCTGACTGTCCTACTATTTAAAGTTCTATCACAGCTGGCTTGTTTGCGAGCTTTGCCTAAATGTTTCTGCAACGCTTTGGGAACATCATGACAAACCTATGAGGATTAGTGCGTCTACCACAAGTAAAGACAGTTATGAATTCGGCTTGCAGTTGTTTTCACACGGTGACAGGGTGGTGGCACCTAGAGAAAACTCCAGCTCCAGCCAGATTCACAGCAGCATCCATTCGCCCTCCCTTTCTTTAACAAAAGCACTCCCGCACACCTGTGCTGGAGCAGACACAAAGCATGCTGGGTTTTCCCGAGGGGGAGATGTATAAATAGCTTTTCTCTCAGCAAGCAGTGGGCTACCTGATGGTGAGGTGAGCTGGAGAAGTCCTCCATGGCTTGCTCTTCCTTTACTCCACTCCTGTGCATAGCAGGGGACTTATGTCAGATTGATATGTTGCAGATGGCAGCTTAACAAATGCAAATATCATGGGCAATACATTTATTCAGTAAGGCTATTCCTATTTAAATCATACCCCGAGACTGTACTTCTAAAAATCACACTACAGCATGTTCTGAAATTGTTCTACATTGATGTTATTTGTTCGCCTCAATCATTTGCATTTATGTATTTTTTCTCACACTGACCCCCATCCAATTCTGATGTGAATGTAGTGCTTCTCTCTACATTGTAAGACAGCAAACTGTGTTGGTTCCCTTGTGTGTCTAAAGTCTAGCCCTGCTTCTTTTAAAGCTACTAGTCAAGCATTGCTGAGCACTTCGACAGGTGCAGAGGAGAGTGTGATGCTCTCAGAGCTCCCGGTGAGAATGTGCTCGATTGTGTCCCCACATGCCCTTGACCGCGGGCAAATGGCACAGCTGGGACTTGAACCTGAATTCCAATTATAATGTGCACCTCTGCCCTGGGAAGTCATGTTTTCTCCATTTGTGCCGCTGGGGACAGTATTTTTTTCTTAAAGGGCTGATTTCTACATTTTCCCAACATTCTAGCTTTTCCTATATCTTTTGCGTTTAATACATTATGTAATTCATTGTTGTGATTACGTTTTACATGATAATTTGCCAAGCTTGGTTTATTGTTCTATTGCTGTGCATAAAACACTAATAATGTTAATCATCTCAGTTCTGACTGACTGCCCAGCATTGTATCTCCTTCAAAATGCAGCCCAAACTAAAAAGTACAGAACAGACATTAAGTTCCACCAGAAATTCTCAGGGATGTCAGAAAGATATCGCTTTCAGACATTCCTTTCCGAAGTCTAAATCTGCGTGCCCCACCCTGGTCTTGGAGGCCCCTACTGACCTGCCCAATTTCATGCTTTCTCAGTTTTTACACAACTATTACTACTCAGTATGGAGTTGTTTTTAAGCTGGAAGTTGGATCAGAAAGCATGGAAAACACTAAAATGGCTCACAGTAGGGAGCTGCCAGGACCAGGGTTGGGAGTCACTGGTATGGGCAACTTGGATGACTGCAATGAAACATTCATGACAGCCAGGAACAAAACATCATTTAATCAATGATTAATCAACGTTCAGTCATTTTTAATCTTCCACTACAATAATTCTGCTACACAGTGTCGGCAGTAAAACACTCCTCAACAATGTGAATGGGCAGGATGAACTGCTGAATGTGTCATATTTAATGTGACCTCACACCATGATGAATTCCAAATGAGACTTTGTTTTGCAGCCTGGTTTGCATAAATAGTATGTTTTAAACTTTTGCATCATCAATCAGTGTTCACCTCTTGTCTTCCTCTGTTAATTTACTAGTTGATGTCCAATGAACCTATTTTTTCCTATTTGGAAATTATTTCAATCGTGATTGTAATATCAAATAAATGCTTGTGTTAAGGAAGATAACACATGTTTTCAAAACTAATCACATTGCATTTAGGTTTAAAACATCTAAAGCTCCGTCCACCTGTCTGGTTGCCTCCCCCTGTCTCTTTTTATGTCCCCCGCTCTTGCTTGTCTCCTAAGCTGCTGTAGACTGATGAATGGTAAATAAAAGAGGAGGTGTCATAAGGGAGATAACGCATGGTTTTACTGCTAATATCCGTCTAAGGGAGGTAGGCAGGAACGCTTAATAAAACGGAGAAATGAAACTGTCACGCCATCTCACTGGGGCTCTGTATCTGACACTGTCTCTCGCGGCGAGTTTTAATACCCATTCTTCAGTATTGTGCTACTCAGAAGCCTCAAGTAGACTCCTGGCTGAGGTAGTTTCATTTGAGTTCAGAAAAAAAGAGCAGCGTTTAAATTCATTATAAAAATATAATATTTTATCTGGTGTTTTGTAAACGCATACATATATATGTACAGTACCGGTCACAAGTTTGGACACACCTTCTCATTCAACAAATTCCTTAGATTTTAATTATTGGCTACATTGTAGATAAATATTGAAAACATCACCTATTGCTTTGATGACAGCTTTGCACATTCTTGGCAGTTTTCAATGAGACTCATGAGGAATCGACCTGGAATGGTATTTAATTAACAGGTGTTCTTCATCGAGAGTTCATTAGTGGAATTTCTTGCCTTCTTAATGTGTTTGGGATCATCAGTTGTGATGGTCGGGATGGTACACAGTAATCCTATTCCACTACAGTTCTACTGCACATTATGGCAAGAACCACTCAACTAAGTAAAAAAAAAAACAAAACAACAGTCCATCATTACTTTATTACAAAACATATTCTGATTTGCTTAACTCTTTTTTTGTTTACTGTATAATTCCATATGTTCCTTCATCATTTTGATCACTGATACTCTTACACAGAGTTTTCACTGCTGTCTGTGATGCTGTACATGTGATAATGGCTTTATGACACCTAAACAAACACAGTGGAAAGAACTGCAATACTTAAGGTGGTAGGAGAAGAACAAAGAAAACGATTAACAGATCAAATTAGATTTGTATGCATTAGAATAATGATCTAGCTTTTTAAGGAAATAACTACAATTATGTTTGTAGAGAGTGTAGCTAATATAATTAGTGTTTAAAAATTTACCCTCCACTAAAAGATGGGCAGATATCTAGCTTTATATTCTAAAAAATCCAACAGAATGCATTTAATTAATAAATGTATCATAAAAGTTATGCATTCATTACTGAAGAGTTCCAAAACTTTTCACACAAGCTGACACAAACTCTTTTAATCCCATACGCTCAATCTCTTTTTGAGATAATAAAGCAGTTTATATTCATATGTTTGTTTGTCTTTTTTATCTTATTTTATTTATCTTAAGGAATAAGCTTGCTGGGTTTTCGTTTTGGTAAATGATTACATCAGGTCAGACTACTGTTACGTTTATATTGTTTTAATCCAGTAAATTATTTACAGATAATTAAAAGGTGAGATAATTTTTTTATTATTATTTATCCATATTGTAAAATCAGTTGGTGTGCATCTAAACAGGATAACGAACAGACAAATCTTTTATAAAGCTCTTGTAAACATCTGAGCTTGGACCAGATTCTCAGACTAATAAAAGTTCATTTGGGCTACTGTGTGCATGTAATCACAGTTATAGCCAATAAGTGTGAGAGCAATAACAAGTCCCCACTTCCATTCACTATGGTTAACATACATATGCATTAATGCTATTTTGCCCTTATTTACTCCATACATCACTTTTATACAAAGTAGAAGAAGCACTCATTTCATAATTCTTTCCCACAAAATTAGTTTAAAAGCTTTTTTTCCACCTTTGGCACAGATAGGAAAGAGATGAACTTGCCCTTGTGCTTCGCACTCCATTGTGCGTCAGTGTTACAAAGACACATTTGTGGCCCACCCCCCACTTCTAGTCTCTCTCTATTAACCTGATAAATTGACCATTTGTCCTGTATGCTTGCCCAACAGCAGACACACCTTGCAAGCCAAGCATCTCTTCACACACTGGTTCATTTCCAAAGATGGTTTGAAAAGGTTCATTCATTACAGCTCTTTTTGATGGATACAGTACTCTTACATTTTCTAGAGAAACAGTGCTAGTTGTCTTGTCAGGAGCCATAAGCTAAATAGTACTTGCTCATCGAAATCATCATGAGTGACACTAATGCAGTTGTGTCAGTAAGCGAGGCCACAACGTTTGTAAAGGGGTTTCTGCTCAAGAGCATTCCTGAGCAGTGCTAGTAATGGTTTCTGCTGTAACATGGAAATATTTGTCTTCACTGTAGGCCTCGATGAGGCTCCATTAGGTTAGTGTTGACCTCCATGTATTGAGGTTGTACTCAAAAAGGCAATATTCTGACAGGATATGACATAGCATGACAAACCATTTGTCATTGTTTCCATACTGCATGCTTATTTATGAGTAGACCAGTGATAACCGTGACTGTCTGACTGTCTGATGTAGCGCTCTCTTATTATCCTACCATGCTATTTTCATGTCTTGGCAAACTGTTGCAGGCAGATTCACAGGAGAAGGCAATCAAAGACACTGGAAGCATTTTTAATGTGGTGGGGATGCAGCACGGCTTTTGTCTGGTGGGGAAAAGTGGGTCTCTCTATGTCTTGACTTTTGTCAGGGATTGGAAAAGTTGGGTGGGAAAACAAAATAATTTTATAAAGTGGTGCTATAATACCTCTAAGGTAAATTGATGTGAAGAGGTTTTATTCCAGTTAGTCGGTTTCTATCAGTTAATATATCATGAGTGGTGTAAAGGTAGGCTGCTGTGTTCAAATGGTGTTGGGAAATAAAAATTGTGAAAGACTAGAGATACGTGGTTTTCTTTGGACAGCGACGATACGAAGCTTCTGTAAAATGTCAGAACTGAAAATAAGACCAGCCAGACAAAAGTCCTAGTTTTATATCGCTGATCCACACACAGCTGGAGGCTTAAATGGGTAATTAGAAATGAAGTTAAATTGGCACTTGTTCCTAATCTTTCATGTTCAGTCAGTGCCTTTCATAAGCTTGGAAAAAACTTTCAATCATGTCTTCATAATGGTGTGGTTATTTTAAAAAGCAATTAATTTGGATTCCCTCAAGAATATAGTTATAATGACAGTTCCTGAACCTTTGGCATTTAAAAAAAATCTCTTTTCAGCTTCAGCCGCAATGTTCTGATGCAGAAGCATTTGAGCATTTTGATAAAACCGGAGTGTAAATAAGCCAAATAGTGTATAGAAAACCTGTTCTATGATTTAAGCCTTCAATGCATTCTCATAAGTAACCAGAACTCATACAGAACCCAAACTGATCTGCAAACTATGGTTTCCATGCTATGGCAGGGTAAAATTGTTTCATTTTGGGAAGGCAGGTGTGTTTGACTCAGTTTGGCGATATCCCTGCTCACACACACTTGCCCTGACTCAGATGTTGAATGCCTGGTTGTGGAGGCTGCCTTCCTGGATGTTAGAGGGGGTCCCTGCTGGCCACAAATGAATAGCTGACTGAATCGATACACAAGCCTTACAAAAAAAGCTAGACCACCAAATCAGTTCTCTTGAAAACTACCTGAAATGATTGTATTCTAGCGGCACCAAAAATGTAATGAGAAAATGCTGGACAGAGTTAAAATGTCACCAGACAAAGAAACTACACCTGTGATTGAAGTCGCTACCATTTCACAATCACAGCACGTTAATTGTAGATTATGTAATTGAAACAAATGTTCCACTTCTTTCCTTCCTTTAGCCATAAGTGTTGAATGTTGAAAGAAAATATTATCCTTGAACATCTTTGATTGAGACATTCAGAAACCCAGACCTGCCACTGCATGTTTGAGTGGGTCAATTACCAAAATGTACTTTACACCGACCCTCTGGACCCGAATCAGTTTAACCCCTTAAAATCCCAGGCTTATTACATCCTTTGGCTTTTTTGTTTAGTTGTGTAATGGATTATACTGCAACCTGCCATTTATTTTAGGCTGTAGACGCATATAATAAGTTTCATGATGTAGACCAATTCACAACAAATCCTGAAGTCCTGGTGTATTAAAGCATTTGCCTGTGTAAAACATACACAATCACATCATTTAAATGAGCAAAAGAAGGCATATCAGTTTTGTCTGTACTTTAATGAATAAGCAGCTTGGGATATTTTTTCCAAAGGGTTCGAAATCTTGGGCACTACCAAAGCAAATAGATTAATTTAGTAGCACCAGTGCGGTTTGTTAAGTTTGAAAATCATTTTGAGAATGGCAATTGTGTGTGCAAATTAATACCAGGGGGAGAAGTGCTAATCTGCTGTGTGTTTCCGACCATGGCTTCTGTTACTGTATTTTAATGTTTAGCACAATCTTTTCATGTATTTTTTTATGATCATCACTATAAAATATGTATTAAAAGTGTAATTCAGTCTCACCCCAGCGATCATCACTCCGTACTAAAGTGTGATTGTAAAAAAAAAGGAAATTAATTACTTTAATTAGGCTTGCAAAGGCAGTAAAATAAAAACTGCCAAACACAGAGGAATGGAGGAAATGCTTTTTATGAGTTTTATCAACTATATAAAACGGCCTAAATGTTAAGAATGCAAGAAATTATCTGATACACTTTTGCTTTTCGTGTGATCCACATGAATAAATCTCCAAATATTTAGTTGGATGTTATTCTTATCCATATTATCAGTTAGTTAGGTAGTTTTGCATTAGCTTAGTTCAGATTAGTTTATTGGCTGGCCTGGTGGTTAAAAAGGTGATCAAAAGGTACCTTAAGCAAGGTACAGTCCCCACACACTGCTCCAAGAGCACTGCGTTCCTGGCTGCCCCCTGCTTTACTTGGTGAATGGGTTAAATGAAGAGAAATAATTTTACATTGTTCACACTGTGTGCTGTGGTGTGTTCACACTGACAAATGGTCACTTCACTTAATATATACATAATTCTAGCTTTAAGCTTGTAGTAATCAGCATAAAATAGACTTTTCTGCACAATGTCCTTTCTACACACCACACTGGAGGACAGCATTCCTCACGTTTTTGTGCTCACTATGTGCACAGATATTAAAGTCCACACTGATAACATGGGAGCACGTTGGCATCTTCTGATCTTAAAGTAAGAAACCAAAACATGTAAGGACGAAACCAAAACAGACATGCCCACATGGGGCGGGTATAATCATTTGCACTCTACATTGTCCTGTCCTGTCTCGTTTAGGGGTATTGTTGCTCTTGTTTTGTCCTGTCTTGCACTTGTGTTCTGTTCTGTTCTGCTCTTGTGTCGCACCACGGTCCTGGAGGAACATTGTTTCATTCTTACTATGTACTGTGTTTATGGTAGAAATGACAATAAAAGCTACTTGACTTGACTGACTTGACTTGACTAAAACGCTTCTCTTAGTTCTGTGTCGCTCCAGGTTCATCACAACTTGTTCTAGAGTCTGTTCATGGTTGCTAGTAAATGCCACATTGTGTCTTTATATCACTTAATTTCCTACAGTACATGGCTATTAGCCATAGTTCTACTATAATTGCATTATGTGTAATGGAATCGGGGAAATTAAATTAATAATACTAATTTACGGCCTCCAGCAATTCTGGTCTGGTCTCCATTCCAGTAAACCTGGTGTTTAATAGTATATGCTAAACTAAAAAGGACAAGATCTGTCAATAAGAATATTAATCAATAAACAAATGCAATTCTTAATAAAATGACAAAATGTATTGATTATTTCTACTTGCATTTGTGTAATTAGTAAACACAGGGTTAGGGTCAGGGTCTTGCCATCTTCTCCTAACTCTTTTTTTTCATACTTCTAACACTCTTTGCGATCCAAACTTCTTTTGATGATATTTTGCTCATTTTGTTTCATTCCCAATTTGTTTTCTCCACTTTTGTGCACGTGCAACCTTCACATGATCTACAGCGCTGCATCTTCGAAATTCAGTCACTTCCAGATGCACACATACACAACAATGCCTTTTTCAAAACAGAAACAGAATAAGAAATAAAAAAAAATAATAGCAAACCCTGTCACATTCCTCATTTCTGAAATTGCTAATAGTTCTTCTTATTACTTACAGGTTTTTCTAAAATCTAGTCTTTACCCTCAAATCATGTCCTTCATTACATTTGCTAAAATGGAGCTGTACATGTCATGATAAAAAAAAGAAACCTATAGGACATTTGAGTCTTAAATGTGAGATAATCTTGGCAGTTCATATGCTATAACCTAATTTTAGCATTTCTCACTGCCCACCTGCTCACATATATTTAGGAGTATTTCACTGCACTCTCCTCAATGCTTATGTCCCACTGAGCACTGAGCATTTGAATAGGTACCCACTCTGTGAAGCTCATTAACTAACCGATTACAAGCAGAAAACAGAAGCAGCACCATTGATTTAACCCTTAACGTTGTATGTTGTGCATTATAATGCTGGTATTCCTGAGTTAACATTTGCTCCAAAACATGTGGTAACTGGCCCAAAACATTACCAGCCCCCTAGGAATTCTCCTGATTACCCACTTCAATGGGGTCCTTTTAATGGTGTAACTGATGATGCTAAAATACAGAAAAAAATGTTTTCATATTTTGTTAAGGCCTAATCTGAAAGAAATTGAAGGATGTGTGTTTGTGCAACCTTGCATCCAGGTTGAACTGATGTAAGGAAGAAACCGGAGAAGCCGGAGGGTCAGTACTACAGCGACCAAGATGGCAGGGCTGTGATGTAAGAGATGTGGCTGTAAAAATATCATTATAATAAAATATCAGTTTGGCCTAAATGTCACTTAAAGTAATTGAACTTAACATAGTAACAACTGAACTGTATCTACAATTCAAACAGTAACACTGCAGACTTGTTCATGTTGAGTAGTTGCTATATTT
>JBBJLR010000002.1:6395732-6406650 GCA_037577145.1 Brachypetersius gabonensis | reverse complement strand
TAAAATATCAAGGTGAAAGTCATCATAGCTTGCGTAGTATAGACCCAGCTCCCAACCCAACTTTGTGAATAGATTAAAGGCGATATTGTTTTTATCGCCCGATAAGAGTCTCACATTAATGCAGCACGTTAACGCCAGTAACGGCCCACACTACTATATATATACAAATGAAGCAGCTGTTGTGAGTGGCCCCTGGGTAACTTCAAATCTTCATTCTTCACTCTGATTTTCTGGGCCATCCATTTCACAGCTCTTGTTACCCTGAAACACTTTCAGTCAGATTTTTTGGGGGTTTTTTTTAGAATGTGATTGGTGGCACATTTCTCTTTGTTTGTTTGTTCCGTCCTATTTTCTGCCTAGTTAACTCTCGGCTCTGTAGCCAGTGTTCATTGTAAAGCTTTTGATGGAACCAGTAAAAGCACAATAGGAGCACAGACATATTTTTACACAGACAGACTCTGTGCTGTCTGTAGCAATGAGGGGAGGATCCCATTACATCTGCAGGATTATGAGGAGAGAGAGAGTATAGCACCCGCTCAACTAGTCTCATTGTTAGCGCCAATAAAATCCGAGACAAAGCACCTTCAGTGTTACACTACAGTATTTTACCATCCATGGGGCCAGTCATTTTTAATACAATAAGCAGGAGAAGAGGTGCAGACTGCAGAGTTGTGTCTCTGTGGTCTTGCGCTGTCGCTCTTTGCCCTGGACTTTAATGGGCTTTTTCATAGTGTGTATTTTCAGTGCAGATATTGAGATCAAAGCCTAGGCTCCCTGCTTGGAGAGGGGCCGAGGCCCTGCAGCTCCGAGTCAATAAACTACTGATGATGAGTTTCTGTTTTCATTTGGCAGAGGTCGCTCCCAAAGCACACCAAAACGCAGGGGGTAATTATGCCCCAAAGATAGCATACTGTATTCTATTTTATATCACTCAGCCTATTGTTGATATACTGTATCTTTCCAAGGATGTCACAAGCATCCATAAAAAATATAATAACGATATAATAAAGTCTTGTTCAGGAGAGTTGCACAGTGATATTGCTCTAGGCATTCTATATTTATTGATGTCCAGACAGAAGAGATTTGATCACATTAAAGTTAGGTAAGCACTCAAGATCAGCAGGTTTTTTGGTTAAAAGAACTTTCCTTGAAATGGTTAAGTTGCTGCCACTCACTGTAGTTACAGAGCTGAGGTGAGTCATATAGTATATAAAGATTATACTGAACCCTGAAATGACTGTATATGGACAAAAGTATTGGGATGCCTGACCATTACACCAACAGGGACTTTAATGACATTGCATTCAAATGCATGGAGTTGGTTCCCCCTTTGCAGCTATAACAGCTTCCACTCTTCTCGCAATTTCTGTTCATCCCGAAGGTGTTGGATGGGGTTGTGGTCAGGGCTCTGTGCGGCCAGTCCTGTTCTTTCACAAAGTCATCCAAGCATGTCTTTATGTAGCTTGCTTTGTGCACTGGGACACAGTCATGCTGGAATAGAAAAGGTTCTTCACCAAACAGTGTCCACAAAGCTGTTTTGGTATGCTGAAGCATTAAGATACCCCTTAAACGGAAGTAAGGGTCCTAGCCCAAACCCTGAATTAAGAGGTGTATCTTTGGGTAGATGGTTCATACTAGCAGGGAGTAATCAGATCCTTACACCCTCCAAATTCAGGATTGTTTTGATTGTAATGAAGGTAATGAAGTGTGAGGAGCTTATAGGACAACATGCTTTGAGTAAACTAAAGCCATTTTCACAAATTAATTCTGGACAGTGTCATTTCAACACATTCTGGATCTTCTAGGAATTCAAGTCAGTTTCATTTCAAGTTTTGTTTCCTGTCAGTACCCATGCAGCTAAGGTTCACTCATGTGAGAACAGTACTGGAGTTTTAGGGTTTATTACCCAGCACTACCTGATAGCCCTGTTTGTTTTCTACCAATTGTTGGGTTTGTTGCTGCCCTCAATTCAAAAGGTAAGCACCCACCAAGCTGGGTGCCAACCACTTGGGGCAAGCTGTGGATGCTGATGATAATGTTGATTACAAAATAAACTGATTGACTGTAGTAGCTTCCACTTTGTTGATTGACCTCCTACAATTGCTAACACCAGACCAAGCAATCAGCAGAGGAAAACAATGGTACCTGAGCTTACACCACAGGCTCTGCCTATACATCCAATCAGTGTCCAGGGTGATTGGCAGTGCGCTTGTTCCCGGTGAGGGCCCCTTCATCTCCCATGAGTCCACGCTTCATAAATCAGGCTTTGCCGGCGTGGGATCCAGCAACTTTGTCATAAATCAGAGAGCAAAGGAGGACACGTTCAATCAGCATCATTATCCCTTGTGCCATTCAGAGGAGGGTGGCTATTTTGAATGCACTGATTATGCCAGTGTGGTGACAGGGGACCTCCCATGGCTGACAGAGTGCCTCATTAATATTTAGTGACAGTGTCACGGCGCAGGGCCCAGAGGAGTGTCTGTGACACAGTGCCGGATCTGTGGGGACAGCCAAACACGCTGACACTCTTTCACACCCTTCTTTTCTGATGTTTTACAAACCGCTCAGTTATTGTAACACAATGACAAAGCCGTTCATTTATTATTTAGCCGAGTTGTTAATTGCCAGGCATTTTTTGGCTGGTGTTCTGGTTAAAGGATAGAAAGAGCAAGTGAAATTTCTGGCCGCAGTGCAGGTTGGAGGATAAGAGGGGTGATGTATTGACAGGTTGCAGTATTGAGGACTGAAATGAAAGACTGTCTGAAGAACACCTCAGAGAAGAATGAGCAGGAGATCTGAGATGGATGTACTTGCATGTGTCATTGAGACAGGAATGGGTGAGCCCGAAAGAATTCCCCTCTATTGGATTTTGGATGAAGGGGATTGACAAATAGTGTAGGGGTTGTGATGCACACTGATTGACACTATCGGCCTCAGCAAGAGACATCGACTGTATGTCTCTAGAGCTGACGGCTTAAGCCACCCTATCCCTACCCTACCACATTTGGGAAAGTGCCTTCTAACAGCACACACAGTTACTTCGGAAGCATACTGATCAAAAGAGGAGAGGGGAGGCTTTAATCCTCCACCAGCTTTACATAAACATCACTGAAATGGTTTTTATTGGCACTGTGTGCCAGGTTATCAATGTTAAGAGTAGTCTCGGCCTCAGACTCCCACACAGCATCATGTTTTGCTTCTGAATGTTTCCTGAGATGGATCTAAACCTCATCATAAAAACTAACTCTGGTTACACTGCAGTGACAGTAATATCCATTATACCATGGATAGATCATATATAAAACCATGTAGAATGTAATAATTAGTACTTTCTTGAATTACTTTGCTGTTTTGTTTCCTCTTTTACTCTTGAGTGTGGACCAATAGACCTCTGGCATGTCAGTTTAATTTAGAGGTAATAAAAGTAAGGAGCAAGAGTAAAGTAAGGAGAAAAGCAAAAGAATGGGGTCATGCAGGTTAAAGTCTGTTAAATGAGGGAGGTGGACTGTGAGAACCTGAACTTGAATTCTCAATTTCACCTGAGCCCAACACACATGTGGAACATTATGAGGAGTTTGGGCAAATAGTTCAAGCTGTAATTTACAGTATACAGTATTTACAGTAGGTTACAAGAATGCACAAAATCAGTACAGCTTTAGAAATGTTGGAAAACTGTTTTCTGCTGGAACCCCCACTTCTTAAACCCGCCACTATAATACATTCTCTTTTATCAAACAGAATATTCAACTACATATTGAATCTTTTCACAAACATAGCTTTCAGCCAGTTTATTTGGGATGAACAGGGCACAGAAAGCCACCTCTTGTCACTAGGTCTGCCGTCTTAACCTAAAATGTAATCAAACAATTTCATATGTTTGTTTTAAGGTATGTGGTGTGTGCATACAACACACATCCCTGTGTTTAAAGATTTTCTGGGAGACTTTTCAACAGTGTTACTTATGTAACACCCACAGATCAATAACAAGTTTGTTGTCTATCAGACCGTGTTGGTGAGCCCATCATTGCCCCCTTGTCGTACACCTTTACAAGGCTGATTAAATTGGTTTAGAAATGATAAACTCAGTTTGTTCCCATCCTAGTAAATCTACATTCCAACCCACATTTAGCCCCATACTTTTCATAGTTGTGCCCAGATGTTTTCATTACATGATCACAGCTGGTCCCAGAAGACCAGTAAGTAAGATAGTTTTACATATGTCTGTTTCTGTTGTAGCCCTATTTTGCGCAAAAAGTTTTGTACAGTTTGACATTTTGACATTTCTTATGTACATCAAATGACCCCTTCTTGTTAAAGTAGGTGATTCTTGTCCATGTTTAGCACTGAAACCCCCCAGACTCTCTGACAACTTGAGGGACTAAGACGAAACAGCACCAGCTGTTTGTGTTGTTCACTAGTAGCAGCGCTGTAACAAATGATAAAGCAATAGAACTTATTTTAGGTAGTCTTGAGCCTTTTTTATTTTTTTCCATTTTGAACACTGGTCAAAATAATTAAATTGCAAAATTGAAAAGCTTTTTTGAATCTTAATTGTTTAAAGGCTCACAGAGACACCTGTGAGCCAACGAGACAGTTGTAGAAATGGATTTTTATTTACCTGATTCTCCTTATTTGTTCTGTCAGATTCAGGCTGTTTTCAGCTCATGGAATAGCTTATGACGTCTTCGCAATTAATTAAAACAGCAGGACTCTGACAGCAGGGACAGAAAACAATTATCATCTCCAGCATGGCCCACATTTCACATGTAATCTCATTTATATCTGAATTCAGTGCAGCACGAAAACAAATACATAATAGGGTCCTCTCTGGAAATCTGTTTACTACACATGTGGTATAGTTCGTGAGCATTTAATGATAAGGACGCCTTTCAGCACTGTTAATGCAGCTCATGAATGAAATGGAACAAAATGGATCTTGCGGTAACACAAAGCCTTGCGGAGTTGTAACTGTAGTCTGAATAAGCATTTGCGCTCAGTTAACCGGCTTTCACCGTAGGCTGGGTGGTCAGTTCCCTTATTATTTGCTGAGCTCCAAGTGAGGCGTTCTCTCCTGCATTCAGAGCTGCTCCGGCACTGCAGTGTGAGTTAGTCAGACGCATTCAGTTTCCCAGCCACTGAGTTTGAGCAGATAAGGGCTGTTCCCTAGCCCCATCTCCAGCCCTGCTCCATGCAGTGTAGGCCAGTCATTGTCTGCCAGAAGAGCAGGATTCAGCTCGTTCATATCTGCTTTATTCAGGCAGGTCAGCCTGTGTCAAGTCAATTCCGTCATGATAATAAATTCTCACAGACTCAACAGAGAGGCCGATTCAATTTCAGCATAATGAAATCTTAACCCCCAGCCCCAAAGCTAGTTCCTCTAGGAGAGGAACTTTGCGGTCAATTCTCCTGTCTCTATTCATGAGAGTTTCTCAAGAATAGACATAGGACAGAAACTTTCCACTGCCAAATGCCATTGTTTTGTTTTCATGTGCCTTTAAAACTCATATAGTTAAGATGATAGCACAAAAAAATGACTTTTTGTTTCTTATTTTTACTGCCTGTTGTTACATCACCAGAGAATGATCAGAGAGTGTTTCTCTGAGATCATCTGAGAATTTCCCTGGAGTCAGATGAGCATTTTCCTGAGGAAAAACTCATTGAAATGTTTTTGCTGATTTTTTCTTCAATAAATAATAATCACAGTAGTTCTATGATTTATACACATTGGCCACTTATAATAGAAAGACCCTTTCATTGGCCCTTGGGAGTACAACCATATTCTTTCTGTTAATGTGTATTTTATGTCTGCTATCCTTTAATATTTGATCAGTCCTCAGTTTCTGACCACAGAACTAGTCTTGGTTTGATCCTCAGCTCTCAACCTAGCAGTGACCCTGAGTAGTACTGGTGATCTTGTTGTCAGAAATTGACCAGTGTAGAATGGAGTAGAGTGTGACTGACAAATTGTGCATGACAACAGAGCAGGACTACTTAATGTACTTGTGTGGGTCTGTGTTGTGGCCATATAATGTAGGTGGAGCTCATAAAGTGGGCAGTGAGTGTCAGTATGAGGTAAGTGTTTCTAATAAAGTGGATGATGAGTGTACTTCAGTGGGCAGGGCTGCAAGGACAGCTCCTTTAAGAGAGGTTGCAGAAAGAGATCTCTCAGTAGCACTTGGGCCTGACTGATGCTTCAGGTGAAGGTAATGCATGGAGATGGAGAAGGGGTAAAGTCTGGGCAAAGGTGTGAAAGGCAGGGCTAGCAATGCTGTCAGTAGCACTTAATTTAGTGATGTGGTGAAATGCAGCCCCTGCTCTGGGGAGAGAGTACCCCGGCTCCCTTCACTAACACAGCCAACTAGGCCTCCATCTGAAGCAGGGAAGAGATATACTCACTTACAGGTTCACAGCATGTGCCCCTCAGAAAATCCCTTTTTCCATGCATCGCCTCCAGGTGTATGTATGTGCCTGTGACTGTGTATGCACACATTTCATACTATACACACTGATCAGCCACATCCTAAAAACAACTGACTAGTGAAGGGAATAAAATTGATTACCTTATAATCAATTACCTTTTAATGAGTTAGGCAGCAAGTGAACAGTCAGTTCTTGATTTTTACAAAAGTGTAAAGTTCTGAGTGACTAATCCAAATTGCAAAGCTGGTTCCTTAAGGGTTCTATCTTTGTCAGTTATGTTAAAACTTGGTTTATACAGTTTGGTCAAGATAAAAGGAGAATGAGCTCTCGGTTTTATTAAAAGTAAAAGAAAAGTTGAAGAGGAGAATACAAAATATATATTGTATTATAACCTATAATCACTTGTTCAGAAGTTCAGCCAAGAGTGATGTGATTTCACAACTTACCGCATAAGGTGTGAATCGAAACAGGCCAAAATGCTCTTTAACCAGAAATGTCTAATACCTGATACTTTAATATATCAACCCTTATAGTCACGCTCCACAGCACAGTGTGAACAATGTGAAACTGTGGGGGCAGGAATGGGCATCACTCACTGTTTACATTGGGAGGCTCAGTTGTAATACTATGCTAAAACTAAGAATGTGATTGCCCTGATTAACAAATTGTGCACCAGATGCAATTTGTGATGAATTCTGAATGCATTGTTTCTAACATTTTTGTATAATCTGTTTTACTTATGTGTAATTACACAGGTCAACAATTTTTTTTTGTAATCATCAGAAACCACAACACACTTTTCTAAACCAGTTTTTCATGCTGATTTCAGATCTGCTTTCAGTTATTTTCAGTCACATCAACTTTTTGAATTATTATATTAGATTAGATTTCTAGACTTGTATGCAGGCGCCAATCAAGTAACTCTTTCAATATTTTCAGTGTGAAGTCAGACAGGCGCTCACTGTGGCATAAATACAATGATTAGTGTCAGTCAGCTACCACTGTTCCTCCAAAATCGCTTAGCATATGATTATTATATGCTAATTATACCAACTATCATGCAATATAGACCTAGCTTCATCACAAAACCTGTACATGTGTGACAAACTAAAGATTTAAAATCAGCATGAAAAACACTAAAACCCCACATAGACTGATGGCCTTATGCCTGTTTAGAAATATGTATAGTAAAGAAACATACTTTTTTAGATAATGTATTTTTTGCTGTCTGGTCAGGAAGAGCAAAAGAAAAGCAATTTAGCAGTTTAGTGAGATAACATAAGCCCAAACTGCCTCCTAATAGTAAGTTAACTGAAAATTCTATGTTTTACATTCTTTATTTTTTTAGTTTAAGTCATAGCACACACTGAAACAGAACGATGCTTCATTCCAAAAACTAAAACAACTTGTACAAACAACAACAACGAAAACACTCTCCACATAAAATCAATGTAAGCCAAGGGCCATAGGCTTGGCTATTGGTTTTACAGTAATCCTGTGGTGCGTTTGGTATTCTAATCAAAGCAGGCTGGGTGGAAAGTATCTGTAAGCTGTAATTAAGCAGGCAGCAGTGCAATGCCCTCAGGCTGAGCTGCTGCAGTCTAATCATCTCATAGAGCACCGAGGGACTCCAGCCTTCCCTACAGCCACAAAGCCACCACACAACACACACTGCAGGTAGAAGTTGCTATTTAATGCTAATCTTACCTTAGCCTAGCTCTAGCTTCCACAAATATGAAGCATATGAAGCAGACTGGTGTTAGAAAGGGGTCAGAGAGAGAAAAGTGAGTAATTTACTCTAAAATCATAATGAACTTCCTGCATTTCTATATTTCCTTTCCATTTGCAGTACAGAAATACCAGGTTTTAATGTACTGTTGACAAACCATAAATTAATGAATTCACAGGTTGTCTGACTCTTAAGTACTGACTTCAGAATGTGCATGTGCATGTAAAACATGTTTTCACATCCTATAAGACAACAAGACCCATTTTACCACCTCAAACATGCTTTATTTTCTGCTACTTTAACTCTGCTTCGTCCATTATCACAGGCTTAATAATTGCCCAGCTCAAACAAATAGGCTTTTGTTACCTAAACGATCTTCAACACAACATTAAGGAATGCAAGAACAACAATAATGAAAACTGAATTTTCCAGTCAGCTGGCAAGCTTTAGGTAGCGAGCGTAACAAGTTCATCTCATTATAACATCACTTACATGATTTAGCTTGAAAAATGAGTCAGTCTTCTTCTGCCTTTTCCTTTTGTGCTTTTCTGCATCCTAATTATCTAGTAGCACAAAAAGAATGGTGGTAGCTTGAAAGGGACAATTCTATGATAGGAAAACGCAATGGTGCAAGAAATGACCCAGAAATGAACACAGTATCATTTCACACCTCAGATTTGTTGACAGCTTCAGAAGCCCTTTTCTTATGCATATAACATTAGTTACTTCAAAGAAATGTATTTTCGTCTGATGGATTGGCTGTGTTTGGGTGGATTCAATCAGTCTAACTAGAACTATAGTCCTTGCTACAGACTGGCAGAAGGTTAGGTGATGTGGGCTTAAAACATTTGGCGCAAATATAGTACCAAATCTAATGACACAGTATATTTCACAGATTTCACACATATCACCTTTTCCTCACAACCTTTTAGTGATGCTGTTGTTTAGTTATCCACAGAAAAATCAACTTCTTGGCTGTTAAATCAATGTGGATGCAAGAAATAAAACCCCATTTTGATATCTTTTGTTCTTTTCTAGAGAATTCGTTCAACTAGCCCATTCTTTCTAGCAGCCCCTAGTAACTGTGTTAGGGATATTTTTCAATTACCCAGGGTGCTATGATGCCCATCTCAATGCATGAATCTTATATTTGATTTTTATTGGTTTTACAGTAATATTATGATGAGTTTTGTATCCTGATCAATGCAGACTGGGCATGAAGTGTCTGGAAGCTGTAATTAAGCAAAGCTACAAGTGAGAAGTGTTTTTGTTGTTGAGAAATTATTTTGGCTGGTGCAAGCTAAGGCCCAGTCAGAAATAGACTCAGTTTCATGTAAAGCATCTGGGCTCTCGGAAACAGTAACAAAAAACAAAGAGGACACAGAACGCAGCATTGCTTTAAAAATAACTAGCGCCAATAGAACAGTTATATTCTCTTCATAATTACTGGATGCATGAAACCTAGTCTTCATTCTATTCATAGGGCTACAGCTTAGAGCTTTGAGGCTGTACCTGTTTTGCAAACTGCAGCAAGGTTGCTAACATCAATTACGAAGAGTATTTGTATCTGCAGCTTTAGAGCACTTTCCTTCTTCTAGTTTTTAATGTATCTTATCTATATCTGAGGAAAAGCAATAAGTCACTCTATTACCTAAACCATAATCTCTTGCCGTAAGCATGTTTGGAAGCTCTTGAGATAACCAGAGACCTCCAGTGAACTAGAATACATTCTTATTCCAGTGGAAAGTCACCTTCATAGCCAGTGTTGGCTAGATTACTTAAGACAGGTAATTTGGTACTGATTAGAACTACGTGGCAGAAATCCAAAACATGACTTTAGAAATAAGATCTACTTACTTTAGAAAGTATATCAGATCTAACTGTTTTTGTTTGGTTCCGTAACATTTAAACCATCTGAAAAGCCTGAGTTTCCCCTCCTCTTTTCTTCTTTTTCCATAATTTCTTTACCTCGTCACCACGTTATCAGTTGTGACACAGCTACATAGTTTCTAGATGTGACTATATTAAGAATCAATAGATTGATTTACTGATGTGATTGGTTGATTTAGGAATCCAGTTGACATGTATTTCATTATTACGCAATACTGTTCATAAATCACAAATCTATTCATCATAAATCATGAAATGAAATCTTATCATCAACAACCAAAATTTCAATTAGAAAGCGTTATCAAGATGGTGATACATTAGCAGAGTTATTAGCATGTTCATATTAATGTTATCATTTTCGCTCTTCCTTGGCTGGTGAGATTGAGCGCGGTGGGCATTGCCCTGCGTGACTCGCTCAGTGTTTATATCTGCGTGTGCTTGTGTGTTCCTGCTGAACTGTGTGTCATACTCCTGTTGTACCGTCTGAAACTGATCTGTGTAAAACTAAAAGCGTCTAATAGTCTTATCTGATAGAGGATGTTTTTTTATATTTAGACTTCAGAGTGATAAAACCTCATTTTGGTTGCATTGACTGTTGATCTCTATCTGTTTAATTAGATTATTTGGCTGACAGACAGGCAGGCTTTATCAGAAAGTGAATGCAGAATAATTAATTGGTTTAATTATATGTAGTTCCACTCCTGATTCATTGGGAAGTTGTCAGAGATAACCCATAACCTAGACTCACAGCCCAGACCAGGAGATTCAGGACAGATAGACTCATCGAAAGTCTATCTGGATGCCTGTCCTTCTCTCTCTCTCTCTCTCTCTCTCTCTCTCTCTCTCTCTCTCTCTCTCTCTCTCTCTCTCTCTCTCTCT
>JBBJLR010000002.1:6373133-6387862 GCA_037577145.1 Brachypetersius gabonensis | reverse complement strand
CTGTCCCCTGTAGTTAGAGAGTGGAAGTCGCTTTGGATAAAAGCGTCTGATAAATGCCATAAATGTAAATGTAAATGGATAACATCAACTCTTTCAAAACATTTTGCTACAATAGCCTGTCTGCCATGAATTGTCAATTTTCACAAAACATGTCTCCTTGTCTTTGACTAATGGATATGCAGCCGAAAAGAGTTTTGTCTTGCAAAACGCACTGAGAAGTTGATGTTTGGATTCTCTGCTTTGAATTTTCAAGAATAGATTCTTAAGAGAATTGGAGAGAAGGGGCTTCTGCATTGTCATTAGTTTTCCTGTGCTGGTCCTGTTGTTGCTATCCCTTTCAAGAAAACGTGCCACTGGTATATCATCAGTGAGGTGTGCAAGTCGAGCAGGCTTTGGTCTGAGGTGAGCTGATCCTGTGCAGCTTCTTTGAAAGCCTAGAACAATGCTTTCTGTATTTTACAACTGAGGCCACTGCTTTCTTGCATCTTTGAGTTCTTTGCACATCACTTGTTCACTATTTTGCCCCCACTTCTGAGCAGCAACCACATTAGGTGAGTCACTAAAGGGGCAACAGTTTCTTTCACCTGACGCGAGTCATTTCCGATGCCACGTGACGTCACTTGCTCTGGTGCCTGTGACATTCAGTATTTTTTGCTTCGCCCTTGTATTTTATTTATCTTCCACTGTCTTCCTTTCAGATTATCCTCTCTTTTCGTTAGTTGGAAAACACTCTTTATCTGCCCAGTCTTCTTCTAATATTTTTTTTTTTTTAGAGACATGCTTTGTATTTGTCAGGGTCTTTTCTCATTTCCTTTATGCGTTTCTATGAAGTCATCATAGATTAATTTGATTTCGAATAGGATTTCAAAACATGACATGGTTATGTTTAGTTTATTACAGACTTAATATTTACAATGTACTGAACACTCATCATTAGGTACACTGGGACAACAGCTCTGCCATAAAAACAAATTTACAGAGAGATGTATTCATTTAGCTACATCGTTATTATTGAGGTTGTAGTTTGCAGTGGTGTTGAACTCGCCTTTACACTAAAAACAGCTCCAAGGCTGGGATCTTCAATCCTTTCACTGGGGGAGGCCCTGAGCACCTTCCCACTCGTTATCACTTTGACCAGTGTTACCTCGGGGGAGGCCCGAGGTGCCTTTTCCCTCGCGATTATTCTGATCAGTGGCACCTATGATATGCCCTTTAGAAGCAGGGCTTGCCGCCCTTTTGGGTTTCTAGAGGTAATTGGGTTTTATAAAGTCGTTGGGGTTTCTAGAGGTAATTGGGCTTTGTAAAGTGTTTGAGTTTGTGCTTATGCTGTGAAATTGTTATGACCAGCATGTCTGAGCTCTGTATTCCTTTGGGTGCTTCAGTACGCCCCTCCATTACCCCCTCTGGTAACCCCCCAGTACCCCTTCTGTTTCCCTTGTGTCCATCTCATCCGAACTTGTTCTCTGTATCGGTCTCATCCGGACTGTCTCTCCACTCATCAGTATCCAGTATTGAGGACTGTGTCATCGGTCTTTAGGGGACTTTTTTGGTATCCATTTTCATAAATGCACACGGCATTCAGTTAGATACAACATGTCTTCTTTATCCTTTTTTTTCCTTTTCACCTAGGGACCTTTCCAGTCCTCTCTCCCAGACCTTCCAGTCCATTTCCTCATTCCCCTTTATCTTTTTTCTCCTTCCTATGTCAGGATGATCCCCTTTGAGAGGCATTTTGAAGGGTTACTGCTTCGGTGGCCCAGCAATATGCACCCACCCACAATGCACCCAGATTCGAGCACTGCTCGCCAAGAAGCTTTTTCACTTATATGGGCTCAATTCTGTGCATGACAGATGTTTTCCTCTCGCAGACTTGCGGCATATTTTGATTTCCTCCCAGTCTTTGCCCATTTTTAAAGACCCGACTCAGTGGGCAGGCCCCTACGCATCTTTACAACATTATGACTCCATTTACATGAGAAAAGCAGAATATTAGAAATAACATCTAAAAGTAGAATTAATGTAAAGGTTTGTGGTATTAGATCAGATTAGATTATGCCTCATGAAGTTTATGCTGAGTACAACTTAAATGTGTCTCTAGTAACACATGGTCTTTACTTTAACACCTGAAGCCACTCTGGTAAAGTCAGAAATGTGTCAGAAATTATTTATTTTGCTAATATTGTGTATAAATTACATTTGGCAATGTCTCCTGTGTTCACTTTGACAATTAGCATCTACTATACAGGAATTCGGCAATAATATATCTAGAAATACAAAGTAATTTTTGTGTTAATCAGTTGCATTTGAATTGTAATTTAATTGTAATTAGCTTGATTCATTTTATTTACCTCAACATTGACACACATTTGTGTTTAGACCCATAAAATGCTTCATAACTTGATATGATAAATTATTTAATAATTATTTTGTCAAGATGTGTAATAACACTGTGTATATATTAATCAAATATAATATATGACATTTTTTTTAACATGCCTACAGCTGCAGAAACACACATCATATTTATGTTTAGGGGGTTTATTTCAGTTCCTCTGTTGGGAGGTTTGTCACCTTGAGCGCTTGAGTACACTCACTGCAAAAGTGTGGGCTCACACTTCAGTTCTTCACTTTCACTGCTTACATAACAGTTTCATACGACTTGCTGATTAATAATTCTTAGGATAAGAAACTTAGGATAAGAAAATAGTATGTTTAGTGCATACCCCTACTGCTGAAACATTGTTTATTACACATTTCCACTGTACATATACATTTTTCATTTGATTTAAACTCTCGATTTCCAGTGCATGGTGAGACTTGTCACTGCTTGTTGAGAGGAAGTAGCTGTCAGCTGGTCCATGCTGTCTTTGCCTAGGGAGCGTGATAAGGGGCCTGGTCCAATTCTGTGGGTAGCCCATCAAAGCACTGCGCTGTGCAGGCATCAGTGCTGTTACAGACCCTGTGCCAAAAAGAGTGCCACATGCTGCACTCTGCCTGCAGAATGGGCTCCCGGGGTACAAGACTTCCTGGAGAGTCTGGTTCTTCAGAACTGCAGCAGCACCGTCTGTACCGTCACATCTGCACTGCGAGAGCCATCAAGTACTGCTGCTTTCAACCGGCATGCCAAGCCTGTCACTTGAGACGCTGCTGATGCTGCATACCTGGTGGATTACCGTTTATTTTGTGTGTTTTTGTTTTACTTCTGATTGCAAAGGAAATTTTCAGAGGTACATGAATATCATACCAAATGTGTTCTTAAGAAAATGTTCTGTACATGATTTATAACTAGCGAATGTTTGAGTTTACACAAGCAACTTTGTCCTTGATTTACTTATGTACACAAATTGTGGGGTTTTTTTGCTGATGAATGTTTCCAGCATGCTCAAAAGGAGCATATATATATATGTGCAGTATAGATATACAGATGTACTAAATATACAGATGCAATAAATGCTCAAAAATGCTCAAAAGGAGCGCATATATATATATATATATATATATATATATACAGATGTACTAAAAGGGGTCTGGGCAAATGATTTCAGCTCATGAGCCACTTATCATAGACCCCTTTCACACCTCCGGATTCATCGCATAATAATGTATTGTACACAACATGTTACAGGATTGATGTCAACCTTTTCCCTGGAAAACGTCATCGGTTGGTGGAGCAGTATTTTTTAGAACGGCACAAGCTTGACAGCGCCTACTTTAGGCTACACTAACAGTTTAGGCTACACTAACAGGTTACTGCCTTTCTGCTTCTGCGCTGGGTGGAAAGTGGCAAAGATTTGAGGAAGACAAAATTAAAAGGTCAAATCAAGTTCATTTATAAAGCCCATTATCATATACCAATGTCACTTTACAGGAACAGAATAAAAATATTACGCATAATAATAGTAGGAAGTAAAAAACAAATTGAACAATAAAAGAATGCATTAAAAAACAACAAAAGACAATGAAAAGTGGAAGTGGAGATATTTTTAAAAAAAGCAGAGAAAGAATACACATCATTATCCATACATAAAATATTGGGTGTTACTTAGTTGTCTAACATTAGATATATCAACTAGTGAACTGTGGGAGGGTGTGGCTGTATGTGTGGTGATTTAATTGATCAGTAAACGTTTACAATGTTGAACACTGTGTTAAACTTTGGGATGGCAGTAGGTGATACCCCACCTCAAGTATTTGCTGATACCATTACCAATCTGATACTGTTGTTTTCCAACTGTTGTAAACCTTTAAACTGTTAATAATACATTTGTCTGGATGCTCTTGGATTTCAAAACAGATCCCTACTGCCTCTAGAGTGAGCTGTAAACTTTTCTACACCCTTATAGTGCACAAATCGAATTGCGGGTGAACTTGGTGGATCACCAGTGGTTCCTTGTTAGATATAATATACACTTTTTGGGTGAAGGAATGTATTTCTCTCCTTACAACATGTCACTCAAAGTTTATAATTTGTGTAACAGTTGTGTTACCAGTTCTGATACTGGGTCTCAAACCTATTTAAGTTAAACCACATAATATCCAAAGAAAGTAAACTTAACTCTCTACCTGGACAAAATCAACTGTATTCCAAAAAGCCCCTGTTCTTGGGTAACTTGAGAATGAGAATCTTACTTTTGTAGATTCTTCATGTTAAGCCCGTATCACACATGTCAAACTTTCTCCTCTCTGATAATGGAAACGGCTTGATTAAACGAGCAACACAGAAAATAAATAAATACATACAGTGCATATGCTACCATGCAGTCTTTTTCCAGCAAAAAAAACACAAAGCTGTATCAATAATTTTGTGCCTTGTAGTAACAATGTTGCGTAGGTTTATGTAATAGCAAATTGAGTTTCTTCACAGAAAATACAGTTAAACAGAAAGACAAATCATGGAGGCAAAAAGGAGTCACTGGGGCATTAACACAGAAAACAAACACCAAGCAAAAACAAACCAAGTAATACCAGGGTATTTACACAGAGAACAAACACAGCAAAAATGAATCAAAACAACACACTCACATGGAATACACACACACACCCTTTGTTGAGTCTGTTGTTGTTTTGGTCCTAGCCTTAGTCCCTCCCTCTTGTTGTCCAGTTCACCTGTCTTTTGTTCCTGTCTCCTCCCTGCCCAGGTGTTTCTCATTGTCAAGTCAGTGAACACACCCCTGTGTTTCAGTCTGTTTGTCGGTTCTTTGTTTTAATGCCCTTGTTTCTTCGTTTCTGCTCTGTGTTTCTTTTCTGCGTTAATGAGACGATGACGGGGAAAGTGATAGGGACAGGAACAGATGAAACATAGGAGACTGGAACAGAAGCCAACACAGCAACAGAGACAGAGACATGAATGCAGGAAGAAACAACATTACAAATTTGAATCAATATTTCAATTATTTGGATTTTCCAAGTAAACCTATGCCTTGGAAATAGATGTATTTGACTTCATGTTATAATGCCTTGGACAAAAACTTTATTGTAAAACCAAAAACTTTAAGACTAAATGTTCTGTGCATGAGTTCCCCTTTATTAAATGCAGAGAAGCCTTACCTTGGCATCACCAGAATGATGTCCTACTTATGTATACTTCTAATAATGCAAGATGCAATATACATCCATAACTGCCCATACGAAATGAAAAGAAAAGCCAGAAGCACTAAGCAGATAAACAGCCAGGCTTGCACAACAAGTGCAGTCTTTGCCTTCCACCCATCGATTATTCTTTTGAACCATACAATAAAGAAAAAAACTTTGATCTCAAATTGTTATAATTTTCCTCTCCGGATGTCTTATAACAATGCATTGGCTCTTACATGGCCAAACTACAAAGTAATTCAGGCCTGAATTAATGCAAATTGCATTCTAGCACAGGGATGCTACTGATGGAAGGACATTATGCATCTTATGTCAACCTGAAAACATCACTTTTCCACTATATGGTACCTTTTGAAAAGCCCAGCATTGAAATTGAGTCATTTGCTGGATGAATAGATGACATCCAAAGGCTTTCCTACCAAAGAGAAAGCTTCACAATAAAGTGAAAAGGAGTGTGTTCCATCCAAAGACCTTTGACACATTTGTTGTTGTTAAACCTAAATGTAATTCCCCCAGCAATGAGAGAGCTGAGGCACACGATCAGCAGAGAGAGTTAGGCAGCCTAAGTAGTAACACAAATAGAGCAACAGACAAAGAGGAGAGACAGGACATGCCGAGGAGAGGCAAAGAAAGAAACGAGGCCCGATTATATGGAGACTATGGATAAATGAAATTTTCAGAGTGGCTCCAGAAATGCATTAAGCAGGGATGACTGTTATCCAGCCTGATCCACTTGTACAATCCTATGAAATCAATGGTAGAAAGGTAGATGCAGATAAACATGAATATAAATGAGGATAATGCCCGAGATCTCCGAAGAAAAATATGAAAAGTTCCATTTCAAGACATAAAAAAGCATCAGATGCAAAGGCATTTGTCAAGGGAAATGCTGCAGAGGAAGCCTCTCATTGCAGCAAAAGGCTTTGAGGATGCTAACGGAGAAGATGCTAAAGGAGGAATCTTTGTCATGGTAAAGATTTTAATTTTAGACATTATGGTGATGTATTATTCCTCATTACACATAATTAATGGGTTGTCATGAAAGGCCCAGAGATATTGTGTAAGCTTCCCCCTCTCCATTTTCTGCTCTTCTGACTTTGTAGCAGGCTTGGCATTTGCTGACGCACCACAAGAAGCCGTGTTTTGAGCAGAGGAAGCCTGAAAACAGACGTGAACCACAGATCAATACTCGCAGCTGATGTGCTGACAAGGGACTGAAGTAGTTTTTTGTCCTCTTTAGGCATTTCTCCTTTTGATAGAGAGAAACTTGTATTTGCCACAGCTTTCCATGCAAACAGCCTTTGCCATTTCTTAGCGTGGCAAAATCTGATTTAATGGGATTTTACAATTAATTCTCAGGCTGTAGACAAATTGTTAACAGCACCGAGTAATCTACTCTGGAACAAAATGAAAAAACGCTCTGACCCATGTTCACTGGTAAGAATAAGGAAAAAGAAATAGCAGAGTCTGCTGCTTTGATTTTTTGCGAGTTACTTATTATTCTGGATCAAAGTCAGAACTTGTTCAGATATGAAGCAGCCAGCATGCTGAAAATGACGAAATGTCAAGTCAAAGTTTGAAAACTTTGTTCGGGTCATTAATAAACCTTCTGTCACTGATTCCCATCTTTTCAAACCAAGCTCAGAAATGGAATATCTGCAAATGATTGCAAAGTATTGCATGAACTGTAGACTTATAGATGGAGACACTGGTTGTTATTGTAAGCAGTTGTCACGTCCATAGGGTATATATATTTATATCCACGCTTATCTCATGCTTAACCGGAGTCAGGTCACAGGGGCAACAGCCCAAGCAGGGAAATCCCTCTCTCCGGCCACTTCATCCAGCTCTTCCAGCGGGATCCCGAGGCATTCCCAGGCCAGGTTGGGTGGCAGCCAATATATATATATATACTGTATATATATATAAGGAAGGATAACTAGTGACTAGTCATGGGTGCCCAAGGCTCACTGATGCACAAGGGGTGTGGGGGGCTAGTCTTTCAGGTCCAATCCCACAGAAGAGCTCTATACAATACTAACTATAACAACTGCATTCCTGGAGGGCCTGTGCTGCATTTTCTCTGCTCAAACACACCTGATTCAACTCATCTGTTAATTGTGGCTTGAGTAGGTATGTTTGAGGACTTCCAGACTGTGCCGAACACTGACCCTGTAAGACCCCTGCTCTATAATAGTCTCTCTCTCTCTCTCTCTCTCTGTGCTCTTTTACCTCTCCTCCAGAGAAGCTAACCTTCAGGAATGTGCCGTCACCTCAGGAGTTTCGTCAGGGCGATGTAGCCGAAGTGGTCTGTGATGTGACCAGCTCTCCTGTGCCTGTGGTTGCATGGTACTACAATAACATGGAGATCACCGAGGACACAGACAGTAAGATTTTGCCATGAAAATACATTACATGAATTCAAAATGTTTATAAAGTCAAAGCTGTCAAAGTTTCAAAATAAATACTTTAAAGAAAGAGACACAGCAAACAATGCAAGTTATGTTCTTTCAGTCCTAAACGATTTAGTAGTAAATGTATTCATCTGTAATTAAACAGTTTTGCTGTCAAACTGAACCTTTGTTCTGCCAATACAAGTCTAGAAGAACACTTGACTATAGTGTAATAACATTTTCAGTGGCTATTGTATGCCCCCTCATTAGGAACACAAACCGTGTACCTTCACTTCAGGAATCCATCTACTTTTTAAAAATCAAAGCAAAAAAGGGGCCCAATACTCATAAAAGACCACTTTTAGTTCCCTGAAAATGCTTTATGAAAGAAACTTTTCAAAGAACTTTTACATCATTTGATGGTACTGTAAGCTTTTAAAATGTTCTCCGCACTTACTTACACTTCTCCTTTTCAAAAGATCTTTCAAATGTGGGTCTTCTGTGGCAAAATTTTGTAGCCTTTAATAGTTTTCACCGTAGAGGTGTACAGTTAAAGACAGGCTACGTCGTCGACCAAACATTATTTTCAGTGCAGCAATGACACAACAGTGACATTACAGTGGTATGATAATGGATGTGGTTCTGGTGTGTGTCAGCCACAGTGATGTTGCTGTTGCTTTTATGCATATGTCACTGCTAGACTGAGAGTGGCCCAAAAAGGCTCCTCGACCAGAAAGCTAGAGGATGGCACAAACTGTGAAAGACAGCTGATATTATCCCTAAACATAACCCAGCATGATGGACATAAAAGGTGTTTGAGGAGCGTTTTCAAAAGGCCCAGTATTCTTAAACAGTTATGAAGGTTTATTCCAGCAAGTATCAGTTATCAAAGTCTGCTTCAGTCATTTTCACCCTACATGTTATGGCAGCTGGAATAAGCCTTTATATATGATTTAACTGTCATGAAAGGTTTAAGTAGGCATGATGTAGGCTTATGAATACTGGCCTTCAGTGAAGTGTTGCTAACTAAACGTGCTGGTATGTTAATGTTTTGAATTAGCATTTTAATTAAATTCATGCACCTTTTCAGAATTCCAGCTCCTGCCCAACAACAACCTGCAGGTCCAGCGAGTGACTAAAGCAGACGAGGGTGTGTACCGCTGTGAGGCGAGAGTTGAGGCCCGGGGTGAGATTGATTTCCGGGACATCGTCTTGGTTGTCAACGGTGAGTTCGTCATAGGCAAAGTGCTACAGCAGCAATCCCGACAGAGAGGTCTGAGAATGTTTAAAGTCTCTCTTAAAATCGTGTGGTGCTTCTCCAAAGACTAATATCATCGCATTTCAGAGGTGCGCACTTCTACAGAGGACACACTTAGCAAAGTAATGAGAAATCCATTTAAGATACGTACCTGTTTAAGTGAGAAGTAATTCCACATACTTCATAAAAACGATTATTCATACCTATAATTAAAATGTAATAAGCTCCGCATAACCTGAAATCAATGGCGGGACCGAGACTTTGTTATCTCTGTTAAAAAGAGCCAACCATGTAGGACACATCATGGCCTCAGAGCGCTCTTTGAAACTTTATGTTTATGTGACTGAAGATGAAAACAGATGAGCAGAGATGATACAGGCAGATCAGCCCTCTGGCTTCTTCATGTCTGACGTGATGAGAATGAACATGGGCCAGAGTCTCCGTAGTTCACTGCAGAAGTCTCTCCTGCTGATCCAATAAGGCTGCTCAATGAGGCGTGGCTGATAATCCAGCGGACATGACAACACAAATCAGAGGCTGACATAAAACAAACGCCATTCCACAGGCATGCTCACTAGCCTCCGCTCCTGTTAGGCTAAGCATATCACTCTGAATGTTTTTTTTTAATTGTCCTGCAGTTTTCAGACATAAATATCAAATGCTAATACTGAGTAGCCTATTTTGAAATATAGAGAGCCAGGTGTACATTTAATAGGCACGGCATAAAGTGTGCTTTACAATTAGCTAAAATTAGCTCTCAATTTAATATGGCTGTAGTTAATCATGCATACTGCACCTAGGGTTGCCTGCTAATTGTGCTACCTGTGTGGAACTGTCAGTAGGCTTGGAACAAACGAGAAAATTCAAGTTAATTGAGGAAGAGGTAGCGGCACTAATAAACAAAGCTCTTACTCATTAAAACGTTTTACAGGGCCTCAGTTCCAACCAATACCATACGCTACAAAATCAAGTGAGGATATTGTACATTCCATATCATACATTTGAAATTGTAGGATTTCATATATTCATATGGATATGTCTGAAAGTGCTGCTTTTCCCAATATAAGATCTCTTTATTTATCTATTTACACTTTTTTCTTTAAGCTCACCTTCAATCTGAGGACTGCAGGTTTTCATTTTTGTCCCAGAGCGATTTGGTCAGTGCTGAAGAGCTTGACTTGCCAATAGCTGGTTTAAGTCTGTGTCAGATGCTTCGCTGACCTGATTTGATGTCTTTATACCCAATTGTACCTCATATTAGCAGAGCTGTTCCAGTTGGGCCCCCTCATCTGGGAATGAGCTCAATTAGATTATAGCCTTTGGAAAATGGCTATCGATTGGTGAGAAAGTCAATGATAATCTTGTTGGAGTTGTTTCAGCGCCTGACTACCGAGCTTCATGCAGAGTGCATTTTATTCATGTCTCTCAGCACATTTCCAGGGTGTGCACGCACGTTGTAATAGTGGTACACTGTTAATTAAAGTAATGATTTTAAACATAAGCTAATATTCTGAGTGCAGCCATTTTAACTGCAAGCCTCTTGCTACGTTGGCCTTTGGACCAAAGCCAAGGTGCTGAGTTATTCTCTGGTCATTCAAAATACTTCCAGACGGACTGCACAAGTGGCCTGTCTGATGTTTATGATAGGCATACCCTGAACTTTTTCCTTGTCTAGTGGCAGAGAGCTTTATGAAATTTATATAGTCTTTAATGTCATAAAAATCTGTTCTACCTAAACATCCTCTAACATTCAAAATGTTGGGACAACAATTAAACATTTAAGAGCATTTATGACCCTATTCTACCAATGTTTATAAGCCTTGAACGTTAATCATTTTGATCTCATACTGAAAAATATTGCAGTAAAAAATAATCATTGTAGCCACAATTGTGTTTGGTCTAATGGTATGTTAGGACAAGAACATTAATACTTTGGTGCAAGGACAACGTTGACAACAAATGCTTTGTGATTCAGATTTCTCTTGCTAAATTCCTTAATTCCTTAATTAAGTAAAGAACAATGCGATTCAGGTCAAAAGACTAGGCAGGTATGAAAGCACCTTCACCTTTTTAGACATCTGTATTGATTTAGCAGCATGTATAGAGTTAACACATATATCTTTTCTCCATTCCTGACCAATGACAAATTCACCTTCAATCTGTCCAGGTACATCACTGCATTACTGCTTCCTTTAATGTTGTGTAATGCCACAATACAATTTTAAGAGAAACAACCCAATATCATGGTGCGCTCATCCTGTTCTAGGAATCAAATGCACAGCCCTTCTTTCTGAAACATGAAAAACTTTATTTTATTATAAAAACTTTATTTTATACTTTAAATTATTGCCAGAAGTTCTAGTTTTGTTTTGTCTAAACATGCTCATGCAAATTTCATACATGCATCTCTCTGCTTCTTTTTTTGCTCAGGTGTTTTGTGCATGGCTTAGAAACAGAGATTATCATTAATCTCTCAGTTAGTTTTATAGAAATCTTGCAGGTATTTTTATTTGATATGATATGATATCTCTGTTTCTGTTCTTCATAAACACCACATACTGCGTGCGATGTCCCAAACTTCACGCTGTGTCTCTGAAAGAGCATAGCAAATGATCAAGAGTACAACAATTCTTAAAGGTTAAGGAAAACAGAAATCTTCTGTTAACATCTAAAAATACAAGCAAGTTCAGTCCTGTAGTGAGTTTAGCCATTGGTAATCAGGCTTCAAGCTGAGAGCACATGATTTGCACATGATCTTTAAATAAGCATCGGTTTATGTCTGTAAGAGTAGGATAGGAGACTCTGAAGTTCCTAGTTCCAATTTAAAAGCTTATTTACGCTCATTTATGTATGAAAATGAGTACATCCACTTCAAGCAAAGCGCCATCACACACATCCATACGTCCTTTATGTTAGAATGGATGTTAAGCAATACAACTAAAGGACAGAGTTAAACGTTTCTGATAACAACAAACATGGAGTCAGTGGACAAGGCCATATCCACAAGCTTTGGTCACAAATAGAGACTAAATGAATGCAGAGTACTGAATGCTGTCTATATCCATAGACATATTTAATGTGTTAGCTGTGTATAGTCATGCGAGAGCACACCACAGCACACAATGTGAACAATGAGATTTTTTTCTCTGCATTTACACCATTCACTAAGTGAAGCAAAGGGGAGCTACCAATGAGGGGCGCCCTGGTGCCACTAGCAACCCTGGGACACAAACTAACAACCTTGTGATCACAGGGCCAGACATTTAGGAGACACTGTAAATGGCCAAATACATCAAAATTCTGTTAGCATTTACATCTCACATGATGAACTTGAATAGCCCATGTAATACTTTGTAATTGTAATCTAGACTTTTTAGAGGTAAATGTATAAAATAATATAATTATAATATTTTGTTAAATATTAACACAATGTGTTTATTTGCTTATGATAAGCAAATATACTGATGGCATTAAAATCCCTATGTGCTCATACCTGCTGACCACTGTCTTACATGATGCAAAATGCAAAAGTAGCAACAGCAGTGAAGACCTCTCGTATCTGTAAGTACTGTATATACCCCAAGGTCCATTGTGGCTTGAACAAAGCCATGTGCAGCACTACTCTCCTATCTGGTGTCAATAGATTGAGTTGATTATGAGAGCAGTTATTGAGCTTAGGCTGTAATAGTGATGACCCCCATCACAGCCCTCTCCGCTGTCAGCCAATTTGCAAAACACTATTCCTAGTTGCAAAGAGCCCATGCCACAAGAAATGGTTTTTATTGTCCCATAGACATACCTGACACAATTTTCAACACTTTCTCACTCAGAATCATACATCAACCCCAATTGTGTTCCCAATCACATATTAACTGCCAGAAGATTGCTGAATTAATTCAGACCAACCTCTCAGCAATTTGGGCCTTCCTAATGAATGGCCTATTATGTGTATTCTGTTAAACAAATAGTGTGTGCATTTGTGGTGTCTAAGAGAGGCCGAGAGAGATGTTTTGGTTGATCTAATATACTGCCAAGTCGGGCTGAAAGTGACCATGAATAAAACATTCCCTTAATTTAATCTTTTTACCCTACCTCACACTCCATTAAATTGTGTTATGTCTTTAAAGGAGTATAATTCAAAAAGATGCCTGTTTCAGATAGCATCACCCCATCCGTCCTCCAAATCCAAACAGCCAGAATGGAGGAGAACAAAGGAGATGAGCTTGTGTTGCTATGAGTAAATGCCAGAGAAAGCTGATGAAGAAGCATTGCTACAAAAACATTTGTGTTGCGGTTAGATCCAAATTTATACCATTTTGTCCTATTCTGTACTCATTGTTACACATTGCTTTTTTTCTCTGAACAAACGTCACTCATAACGAGCTTCCCTCCATTATTGTATGTCCATAAACAGTAGACCAGAGACTTTTAAAATGTCACATTGCGTTCACAGACGTAGGAGTAAAGTGCTGGGATAGGGGGAGTATAATAATTGGGCTCAGCCTCCTTTTAAGGATTGCTTTTTGTATGCCGTTTTACATTAATGCAGAAGGAAGACTGAGAATAAGTGAACAGTCTGATGATTTATTAGAATGTCGGTGCCAGTTCTATCAGGTCATCGGCGCTGGCCCATCAGTTGACCCTTTACTCTCCACATTAACCTTTCACAGTATAATAAACTGAGCTGGACAGGAAGTATTGATTTGAAACTGAAGAGAGCCTTATGTATTTATTCATTCTCTCACTGCTGACTTATTCAAAGTACGGTCACGTTGAAGATTGTCTATATGCACTGAATCTGATTTGTGAGTAAGCAGCTGGATGGGCTTCATGTATATATATTTCATATATTCATATATATATATATATTTATATATATTTATATATATTTTATTTTTATATATATATATATATATTAGTGTAAATTTAAACTCAGTACATAAGGAGACTAATTGGGGGGTAAAAAGATTTTTGCCAGTATTAAGAGGTGTTAAAGACTTCATGAGTTTGTTTCTTTCTCCAACAGTTCCACCAGTGCTGTCCGTGCCTCAGCAGTCTTTTAATGCAACAGCCGACTACGGCGAATCGGTGACGTTTACCTGCAGAGCTTATGGCTCTCCTGAGCCGGATGTTACCTGGCACAGGTAGAACTCACTGCACAGCACACCCACACTTACTGATTTCATTCCACATCCACAGTTAGGTAGAGGTCAAAAACAAGAACAATGATACGCTGCATCTAGTAACTCAATTTGGACTGAACTGTGGAGTGCACTGTGGCAATGCTGGGCCCTTCTGTGCAGTTTCCTCTCTTTGGCTTGGATCTTGCATATTATGGTTTAAACAAAGAGGAGACATTTCACCAAGGAAATCACCAAGGAAATGCTTTCCTCATCCTGCGCCTCCTATAGTGTTGTAGAAGAATAAGCATGACCTGAGTTAAACGCAGAGCTATGGCCTCATGTTTCTGTGAAAGGTTACATATA
>JBBJLR010000002.1:6284392-6298557 GCA_037577145.1 Brachypetersius gabonensis | reverse complement strand
ACACACACACACACACACACACACACACACACACACACACACACACACACACACACACAAACACAAACACAAAAACATCCAAGCAGGCAGTGTAGCACAGCAAACCAAGACATGGCTCTGTTTCTCTTCTTTTATTCTGCTTTTCAAAGAGCATACAGAAATAATCACCCTTCAGTATTTTTGAGCAATAGTCCATACAGTAAATGCTTGTTTGGTGAGACTTCAGCAGCAGAGCAAGCACAAGCGAGGGGTGCCTTCCAATGTACGGTGGTTTTGAAAGTTAAAAATAAATAAATGATCAAATTTTCTTAAAAGGATTCTGGTTAGATATAACATGACAGGTATATGAATGAAGAATGTTAAATAATAATGGTAGTATTTCATTCCTGTCAACCTAACCCACATAAAATGATTGCACATTGAAAAGATGTCCCCTGAGGAGCCAGAAGGAAAGTTATTATGACATTATTATTATCCTTTATTGTAAATTAGTAAATAAATATTTGCTGATTGTGACAAGTGTTGTCCACAGACATCCCAAAAATCTCAGAGCCAAATATTCAGATGTTGAACTGATTTTGCCATCAAATAGTGTCCAAATACTGAAATGCATGTTGTGCAAAGATACAGATAGAGTCCTGGACCAACCATTGCAATATAGAGATAATCTGCACAGTCATCTCATGTTTGCTGGGATGAGTGATGCTAAAACTGTGAGCCCAGATATTTATCATTGAGTTCAAAAATTCTCTCAAACGATGAGAAATCTGGGTTCATGTTTGTGTGCAACTTTATCTGTTTTGCAAACCTGCTTTCCCCAGCATTTGGCCACTGCTGGCAGTAACTGTGAAGATCCTGAAAACAAGGATCTGTGATTATCCTTGTTTTTTAAAAAAGCATGATTACTTCCCAGATTGTCCTTCACAGCTGTTGAGACCACAGCAAAGGCAAAAGTCATGAGCCTCATAGTTAAACCAAGAGACTTGACAGCTGTGATATTTTCTGCGCAGATATAAGGTCCAGTACAGAACATATGGCCGCATAACAAGTGAACCAGAAAGCAATGCTTCATTCCACATCAGCAATGAAACTAAATAATGAGAAAGAGCTCACTTTCACTCACTCATGACATCACTCACTCATTTTCTTTCCTTGTGTCATCCAAAAACTTCAAGCTTCACCGACCAAAAGAAACGTGACCATTAAACAAAGGCCAGAGGGATTTCCACAGATGAGAAAATGATGAGAAATGTGAAAAAAATGGGAAAGGTAGGATGAGGATGGGTCTGGGTAAACAGAACCTGAAAATCAAAAGAGAATGAGATAAAAAAAAAATGCCAAATGTCTGTTACCAAAAATGGTAGATCAAGTTTTGTCTTCACTGAGAAGGAAAAGTTTTGTTTGTGGTTGGCACACATGGCTCCTCTTGGTTGAAGTCCCGTGGGCTGCGTGTTTTCAACTTAAAATAGGTCAAGGAGCTTAAAGAGCACTCTACCTTACATTTTTAGCTGCAAGAAGAATGCTAAGTGACCCTCCACTTATCTACAAGTAGCTTACTGCATGTCTAATTATATCAAAGTATAAAGCAGAAACTAGAAAACTTAAGCATCATGACAGCATTCCAGTCTGTATACATTTTTGAGTTTTTTTTCTCAAAAATGTCTCCTCAATCCCCACAACTTGTAAAGACCACTATGCAGAGCTGACGGCCTTGTGTAAGTGCACAGCTCTGTGACAGATAACTGTATATTAACCGAAATGTATGAAACCTATCTACTGAAAATAGAGTTTTTTTTGTCTTATACTGATCAGCCTTTCTGAATTTTCCTGTAGTCGTTAATGGAAATACTGTGTGAACTGAGCCCATTCTGTAATTGCTGCGAGCAAATACATTGTGAATACAGTCCACTGTGAATGTTTATACTGTAATACAAGAAGCAGATGAGGCCCATGGTTGTGCCATTCATCCACCACCATCACCTCATGTTGCAGCATGATAATGCCCGGCCCCATATTACAAGGATCTGTACACAATTCCTGGAAGCTAAAACATCCCAGTTCTTGCATGGCCAGCATAGTCACCGGACATGTCACCCATTGAGCCTGTTTGGGATGCTCTGGATCGGCGTATATGACGGCACGTTCCAGTTCCACACCTGTGCATTATTCATGCTGTCTAATCAGTACCTTGATGCTCACTAACACAGATTTAGACAGACCTGTGAACAATATTTGAGAGTAATGGGTCTTTTGTGTAGAAAATGTTAGATTATTAAGTTCAGCTCATGAAAAATGGGAGCAAAAACAAAAGAGTTGCGTTTATATTTTTGTTCAGTGTATGTTTTATTTTATTCAAAAAGCAGTGGGCAGAGTCCGTATTAAAAAATCCATCATTAGACTAAAAACAAGTCCAGAGAATGAAAAACAAAAGCAGCAGAAAATGAAAAAGTATTCAAAATGCCAGCAACACTGATCAATTAACCAGAGCTCAGAGTACTAACGAAGCAGGAACACAGAGAAGAGAGTGGAAACCAAGAGCTTAAACAGGAGAACTGCTTAATAAAACTGACTGAAGTGTGTGAGTGGGCAGGGACAGGGATCCTGTCTCTATGTCTCTGCGTGTCTGTGCAGTTCAAACACAGGCAATATGCTCCAGGATCAGTAAAGTTTCGTGGTTTTGATTCTGACTCTAATCAATTTTGATAGACCTCCTGCACACAGTTTGAGCCTAGCAGAAACATAAAGTTGAATTGTTCTCCTCCCCACCCTGGCATTCCTGTATGTCATGATGCATCGCTTTAGCTGTGGCATGTAACCCACTTTCTCATCGCTTTCTCCTTGCGCTGGTTCTTATTTTCAACAAGGGCGTGTTTCTCATTCATCATACGCGCTGCATTTATCCAGTAGTAGGCTGGGAGATGGATGAGACCACTTTAACTCTAGCAGTCCTCCGCCCAGTCCACAGCACACAGGATGGATGAATCCACTTTAACGGTTTAGGCCAATCCCTGCTGACAAGAGCCATGCTTAAAGCCCTCTTTTTTCTGGGAGCAATGATCTGCGCCATTGTTATCAGCAGACTGATGGACATTGCTGATGAACACCCTGTACGTACACATTTAGGCTCATCCAGACATGTCTAGTACTGATAAAGGTTACAAACACAATGGAACACATCATTGACTTGCAGCTTTGTGTACGATAATGGAGTTAGTTTGAGGTGATGTTTTACAACAATTGTGACAAAAGTGGGTGGAAGCATCTACTTGAGAGACTTCGGTTGCTGCTTATTATCGTAAATCCCCTTTTTCTCTCCTGCCTGGTCCACAATGGGGGTTCCAGCAATTTATGTAGAGAAAGAATCACTCCCCAAAACCTGAGTAACTGTAGGGGAGCGCATGTCACTTTCTCAGACTCACAAAATGCTGCTATTTACATGTGAAAGCCACTGGGGGAGATTGCTTGTTTACATGTAGGTAGGTCATCTAAGCTTATTTTGTTTCATGCTGAGTTAATGTTGAATACACTTTTAGAGTCTATCGGCACTCTGTGCAGACAAACAGATAGGTAAAGTGTTCTTTGTTATGAGAGTATATCCAGAGAGAGCTTTAACTGCAAAAAGAGAATTTGCCGACATTATCCAGCGTTATCAAGTGAACCATAAATTGTGAAGTGCTTTCAGAACAAAGGAACAAAATTGTTGTTCTGGGCTCCAAAGTGGCAGTTTCTAGAGAACAGGTTGGTGGAGGAGGCTGGATCATAGACTGAGGCCTCTATATTACATGCAACTTTTTGTATTAAGAAAAATTTCTATCCAAAGAAATTTCAAATAATCAAAAATGCACTTCCCATTTAACTTCCACTAGTTAAATAAGTAAGATTAGTAGCAAGGATTTTTCAAATATCCCTATCTGTGACTATGTTCAATCATTGAATTGTCTTGTTTAGTCCACATTAACTAAAAGCTTTTACTAATATATTAGTGAAGATACTAATAATGTATAGAAACACCAGTATAACCAGCCACTTAAACTGGTTAGCTAACTAGATAACTGAGCTTGTTGGTTATCAACAAAGAAGCAACTTGTTTTTGTTGCTCATGTTGCATAAAGGCTCACAGCAAGAAGGTCTTGGGTTCGATTCCCAGCCTTTCTGTGTGAAGTTTCCGTGCTCTCCCTGTGTCCATGTGGGTTTCTGAGCTGTAGATGCTCAATTGCACCTAGGTATGAGTTTGAGTGTGATTGTGTGACAGCCCTGCGGTGGACTGTCAGTCTGTCCAGGGTTTTTTCCCTGTGAGCACTGGGATAGTGTCCAGTACCCCACGGTCCTGGGTAAGAAGAAGAATCTTGGACAATGAATAAAGGATCTTGGACAATGAATGAGTTGAACTCAGTTGAATTTATGCAATAGGATGTGAGCATGTATGTTATTGTTCCACAAATTTGAGGCAGTTGCAAATGTTTCAGCTGAGCTTGAGTCTAAACTGCAGCGATAAAATTGCAGATTTGTAGGACACTAAATTGTGCCACTCGAGTGAAATTTCGCATAATTTCCATTAATGTTGTATGAACATTTTTCATAGAAAGCCTTTCCAGTAGCCACATAACAAATAGGTCATAGTGTTAAACATAATATAAGAGGAAGCTTTGCCAGTTCCTACTTAATGTACATCTGTAAGATGGATGTGAATAGTTGTGTTTGTGCAACAACCTTAAATTGTTGCCCATTTCCCAAATGGGCAACAATTTAGTTAGGCCTCCACCTATCAGATGAGGCTACCAAGCAGGGAGGGTGAAGACTAGCTGAGACACTTGAACCCAATCGCAATTTTTTAACCCCAACACTAATCACAGGAAGGCTCAACACCCTTGGAGGAGAACTTTAATGGCATATTCTGTTATGTGGGCTAGCAGTTGTCTGTGCTGGCTAGCACAGCCCTGAGTCAGAGGGTGCACCCTATCCACACTTAGAAAGCGATACCAAATACACGCTCATAGAGTTCTGACCTCAGATGGCCACAGTACAAACCAGAATACAGGAAAACAATAATTTAAAATACAAAGTACATACAAGTTCAAGCATGCAAAGTTTGTATACAAAATTACATAAAACTTTGATTTTATTGAACGTTTCTTTTTAAAATGTTTGAAATTGGATATAAAGAATATATGTTATGATTGTTAAATGAAAATAAGATCAGTTGACCCCTGCCTAAAGAGAGCATAACATAGATTCACATAACTAAGGTGAACAGGTGCAGGACAGAGACACTGCTGGAAAGATTGAAGTGTTGAGTTGCACACTGACAGCAGAGTGACCTCCCAGGGCTGATGGGGCAGGGGGGAATGACAGAGATGGATAGAGAGTTGCTGCAGAGCTACTGTCCTCACTCTGAGGGTCAGAGCAAATCAGCAGGAACAATCCCATCAGCCCCTGCTGCAGCAATCTCTCTCTGAGAAAAGTCTAGTATTACTGAGGCCAAAGGCCACTCACACTGGCTTTCACCCACACAACAAGCTTAAAAAGCCCTCAGACACAAGAATATCACAGACTTTTACATAGTGTAAATATCACCCACAACAGCTATGCATGCTGGAAAGCATCCCATGTGTGTTTAAAGAGAGGGAAAACACATATTCAGACACTTTTGCATTCGTTATTACACGCTTCCAGCTAATTTATACACTTTACACAGATAATTTTACTTCGTACCTATAATTATGGCAAAATGTATTAATTTTAAGAACTTGATGAAAAAAAATGTGACAGAAATAAATCAAGTTCTGTATATTAAAACTAGTGCTAAAATGCACTAGTTGACATTGACATTGGTTGGGGAAGATTTCACACAAGTAGCAATTATGGTCATCAAAGGAAACATGATTGAAGTGGTATACATGGGTGCCATATTTTAATACTTTGATCATTCTTTCATTTAATGTTACTGGACAAGAAAGTTGATTCCAAATATACATGCAAAATTATTCAAAACAGTTTTCCAATAAAGAAGGAGCTTAGTAATTCTCCTGACGTGAGTCCCATTGAACATTTATGGAAATTATTATTTATTTTGAATTTGTGAATCCATCAAAAGAACCTTTATGACCTCAGGGAACTGAAGACCATTTCCTAAATGGGGGACAAATGAACCAAAATTGAACCACAATAATGCAAAAAAGGCTTCTAAGCTGTTTGTTGTAGAGCCTGTTTGCTTATTAGAGGCAGAAGAGTCTGCATTAAAAACAAAAGGCTGTGTCTACTAGAGAAGGTTAGACAGTGCCTACTTTAATTAATTCCTGTTATTTCATACGTGTTTTTGGTAGGCTTTTAGGTGGTTAGTTCCTGCACTACATAATCATTACTGACAAACATAGACAGACAAATGACTGTATGTGTAGGCCTCAGCACTTACACCTGTGTGTGATAATTGTATATTTGTGTTGCTTATATTATGCATAAGGTTAATAAGGGGACAGTAGAATATCATAAACCATAAAGTATGTGAGGGTAAAGATAATAGATGACATTCATGTAGTTGATGAAATAAAAGCTGTGTCATTAGGCTTGGGATGACTTTCTTTACAACTGCATATATGCTCATATTTTTTTTTGTGTACCGTCACTTTAAGACAGGTCCACTTTGCACTTTTATGGTTTTAACAAGGGAGTTGGGGGAGATTTTCTCTTGTGAAAATCAATCCTTTCATTTTAGTCCTGTGGAAATTAGGGTTAGCTCAACCTCAGAAACAGCTGTCAGCCCACACAGTGTGACTCAAAGAAGAGGAACAGCAAGTGCGAAGAACATTGAATTTCATGAAACTCAAACATGTTTTTAAAAATGAAAAGTGGAAACTGTGCTAACATATATAGGATATCACTGCAATTTATTTTTAAATCTGAATCTCTATGAGTATCACAACCATTCGATGCCAGTGTCGGTTCAATTCCTACACAAGCACCTCATTCTGCTTTATGAGGTACTGATTAGTGATCACCTGAAACAAGTCTTATTTAATGAGGAAAAGTATAAAAACACCGCTGGAATCAACACTCTCCTCTCGCAATGAGAGCAGTTGGAAGGCAAAACACTACTAGAAGTACGTCAAAGGTAATTATTGCCATTTTGTTTGAGTGAACAAGAGATTTGTTTTCATTAAATTATTCACGTTCTGTAAACGCTGCATCATTTCTCTGGATGTTTTGCCATTTCTTTATTCCATCCTAGTTTTTCTTAAAAACTAAGGCTAAGCTGTTTAGTTCAATACTTGCTCCTATAAAAGATCAAATCTGAGAAACAGAACATTGGTCTTACATTTTTTTCTGGAGCTGTATATAGTTAGATAGAGAGATATATACGTATACATATCTATATAGATAAGCACACATATATCTGCACATATGTATGGACAGTATCTCTGGATGCATTCGTGTACTGCTTGAGGACTCAAAGGTCACATGGGGAGATACACTAAATGAACTAAGCACTCCTCCTTGGAGACACAGTTTCTGTAGACAATACAGTTTTATTGGAACAGACCACAGATTGAAATGTAAAGGCTCTTGCTGCTTGCATGACATTATGCTTAGAGAATAAACCAGAAGAGCAAGAAATTAAAATGAAAAAAATAATAGTAGCATAAACTTGGCTTGAAGGGCATACAAGAACTTAGAAGTAACTTATTTCTATGACCCAGTGGTACAAAAGCCTGAAGATATAAATTTTGATGTACTGCTCAAAAACATTTCATTTCATTCCAACTAAAAAGGAGTGAGAAAGTGAGATAAAACATAAATTATTCTGTAGCTTTTCAACATCTGCTTTCCAACAACTTTTTGCACATCCATTGGCACATGCCTGTTGTAAGAAGATAAAGGACTTTTCCCTATAATGTCCTTCTGAAAACAATGCACTTGAAGAGAAAGTATCTCTACATATATATGCAAAAATGTCTTTCTTTCATTATTTCCTTTTGTCTTTGACCATGTTACTTGCTTTGATTAGGCTTTTATGGCATAGAAATATTTTTTGCTACTGTGTGCATTATTCTGCACTACACTTTGCAAATGTGCTGTGCTGTTTGCATATTCACTTGAAACTTTGGTTTAACCTTGGAGTTCGCTTTTCTAAAGAGTCTTATTCAGAGCAGAATAAGCCATTTAAACTCTGCCTCAATCATTTTTCTCTTTCCCAAAAAGCTAAAGGTTTCACAACCATTGTCCTTTCACACTGCCCTTGTACCAGACTGAGGGGGGAGCCCAAGATTCAGTGAGAAATAAGCAAAACGGATAAGGTTTTGAATGAGTAATTATTACTACCTATTACTAGTGTGTGCTTGTCTATCTGTTACTAGGTGAATGCTTGTCTTTCTATGTCGACATATTATTATTTTTTAATAATAGATAATATTTCTTTCTTGTTATACTTTTCTAGAGACCTGAAAGGGTCAAATCCGCACTAGAGACCTAAAAGGGGCTTTCAGAAAGCTACGATCCCTGTGGAGTTTGGAGTTTTTGCTAGACTTGCATAAGCAGTGAATGGCCGCTGCTGGAGCACTGCAAAGCGTGCTGCTCGCCGCAGTGCAGAAAGAGATTCAGGGACTGCCTGGCGGAGCTGGTGCAGAAAGTGTCCTGGGAGGGAGTCGTCTGGTCTTGCATTCAATGCTGTTTCTGAGAAGATGCTGTGTGACCTCTGCTCTAAGAGGAAGATGATTTCTGTCCCATCGGCTCCGTCTTTTTTTGTAACCCTTGTATTAAAGTAAATCGCTCAGTCCCAGTCCAGCAAAAACATTCCCTCTCAGTAGAGAAAAAAAACTCAGTAGAGTTTTATTAATAACATAGTAATTATATGAGCAACCGACACATCTACACTATAAATAAAAATGTACATTTTGTTTTAGGCTCCTACAATTTGGGAACAAAAAATCTTGAGGGTGCCAATGTCATAATCTATCCCATATTTAAGGACATTGGCAACATTCACTGCAACAAACTATTAAGTTGAATTCATTAAACTTCCAACCTTAAACATCTGAGTCATGATAAACATGTGAAGTCACTGTCTCTAACTATATATAATGTATTTCCATGACATTCCTATTTACATCTGTTATAGTTTTAAAATGGTGAATGAAAAAAAATCTATAAAAATCTGTAAAATAATTGTTTTGAATTTATGTAAAGGGCCAAATGACTGATCCCACAGTTAGCTTTAAGCTTTAAGTTCCCCATGCTTCCCACTCACATTTCAAAGAGGACTTGCTTATGAAAGAGCTGGTGAGTTGGATAAGGTGTGTTCGGATCTTTAGAATGTGCAGAGCAGGGTGGTTTCAGGACCCAGGAACCTGGGAACCTGTGCTTTAACATATGGGACAAGGAGGAGGGAGGCCATGCAGGACATGTCTTGAAAAAACAAGTAAGATGGGCTAAAACATTACCATAAAAACAGGCAGATAAAATGTACTGATAGTGTTTGGCCTCAGGTTTAGATGATTTGGTAGCATCATTGTTCTCTGCCTGTTTTGATGGACAGCTCTTATGTGAGAGGGCCACAGCATCTGCGGGCCTCAGCAGCACTAATGAGAGAGGAGGGCATCTGCATACTTGCACAGAGAACAGCAAAGCAGAGCTGTCCTCTCCAATTACTGTCAACTCTTTTACAAACTAGACCCAATTCATCACTATTCACAGCCACATGGGCCGCCACATTCAGCCACCGCTTCTGTTTGCTCTTGGTTGTGGCATAAAATGATGTTTTCATTGAAATTAACGAAGAGTGCTTTTAAGACACACTGATAGTCAGAATCTTAACTAGCATTTAAAAGCCCACTTGTAAAGCTGTAGGCAGGACCATCTTTCTAATGTACAAGACCAGGACTAATCAAATCTAAGTCAAGATCAAGTTCAATGTCAAGACCAAGCCCAAATAAGAGAGGGAGAGATAATACTGAGAGAGAGAAAATAATCCCCTTTGAGACCACTTACACACCTGTTTATAACCGCTATGTGATTACTCAGTATATCTTCTGTTTTCAAATTTGACAACATCACCTTTGTGGTGATCAAAAAGCAAGTGCAGTGTAACAATACTGTATGATCAAATTTGGTGATTTTATTTACTACAGTCATTTTTGTTGTTTGTGGCCAAAATGAAAATAAGCATGAACGCATTGTGCAGAGATGAGTTTTGTTTAACAGGTGGCCAATGTCTAGATGAATTTTGAAATAATTAAACCAATGTTTTTTTCTGAACAGTTTCATGTACTCAAACATTTTGTCGACCATCACAGCTATTTTCATTTAGTTGATAGACGTGGGGTTTGTTTTGAAAAGCACTACAGGTGCTTTCATTTAATTGACTGATTTGTGTGTGGGTGTGTATATATATATACAGTGGGGGGAATAATTATTTAATCCTGCTGAATTGTAAGCAAGAAGCTTGCTGAAAAGGCGACAAAAGTTGGTGCGATTTATCGGAAATGGAAGAAATATAAAATGTATCTTGCCTGCACTGGAGGAGCTTGCTAGTGATCTGAAGGCAGTTGGGACCACAGTTACTGAGAACATCATTGGTAACACCCTACATCATAATGGATTGAAATCTTGCAGTGTCCGCAAGGTCCCCCCGCTCAAGAAGGCACACGTACAGCCAATCTTAACTTTTCCAGTGAACATCTAAATGATACAGAGAAGGTTTGGGAGAAAGAGCTGTGGTCAGATGAGACCAAAATCGAGCTCTTTGGCATAAACTTGACCCGCCGTGTTAGGAGAAATGCTGAGTATGACCCAAAGAACACAATCCGAACTGCCTCCAGATCATTAACAAGCACCTCCCGTGTAATTCTGAGCCGATCCCTCACCTTTCTCAAGATCATCCTCACCCCATGAAGCAAGATACTGCATGGAGTTCCAGACTGAGGGCAACTGAAGGTCATTTTATATTTCTTTCATTTTTGAACAATCGCACCAACAGTTATCACCTTCTCACCAAGCTTCTTGCTGATGGTGTTGTAACCCATTCCAGCCTCGTGCAGGTCTACAATCTTATCCCTGACTTCCTTAGATGGCTCTGTGGTCTTGCTCATTGTGATGGAGAGGTTGGAATAGAAGAAACTGATTCTATGGACAGGTGTGCTTTATACAGGACTATCTGTAATTGATAGATTGATTGTAATCTGTGTGCAACACGGGCACACAGTCACTCTGTGCAAACCAATTTATGACTTTAACATGTTTTTTCTTGATTTTTGGTTGATGTTCTGTCTCTCTCCGTAAAAATGAAACTACCTTATGAATTAGATGAATGTCTATTTTTGTGTAAGTCAACAAACTTCAGCAAGGGATCAAATAATTATTTTCCCCACAGTATATATATATATAGCCATGACTCCAATATTTTGGAATGGTTTACTGTGGAAAAATATTATAAATGTCAGAAACACTGCTTAAATGGACTTGGTTAAAACAAACTAGAATATTTGGCATGACCAAGTCTGAGTACAAATACCAGTGAGCCAAGGCAAGTCCAAGGCCATAGAAAAACACCTTGAGTCCAGACCCATGCCCACTGATTAGTATCCTGCCCATATTCACAGTCTATGTAATATCTCAGACTTCCATGAGGCCTAGAGCTTCTTTCCTGACTTTCTTCACTACCACTGGAAAACAAAATAACTGGATTGGCTAAAACCAAAATGAAAAGAGTTAACACATCCCTTTTGTAAATGCATCACAGATCTACATTTGACCACAAAATGAAAGTGCCCCAGAAAAGTCTCTAAAATGGAAAAGGGATCTAATTTCTATTGAATGTCTTTCATATGACAGATAGTGTTACCATGGTTTTTTGAAACCGCCTGTCTGGTGGACCTCCTAATTACATACCCATCTGTCCTTCCTTACATCCACTATTCATCATCATCATCCGAACAATTCCATTAGCTCCTGATGCCTTAAGAGCTCGGTTGTGTAATTGGAGAGAGAGAAAGAGAGAGAGAGAGAGAGATGCGAGCGCCCCTGCTCTCTAACTGTGTTTGACAAGGTTAATTCCTCAAACGTACTTAGGTTTGTTGTGTCCGTCGTTGAAAGCACAAAGCAGTCTAAGGTGCTTGACTTGATGTACGTATCTTTCTCTGACACATTATATCTGGAAATGGAGGCTGTTATCTCCAGTAAGAAAAAACACAGCATGGAACTATTCAATAACCTGTACATCAAACTGGAAGAGGTTCTTTGGGATCACACATATAATTTCAAAAACTGTTCTTGTAAGGTTCTTTATTGAATCGAAATACTTGTTTGTGGATTACAAACCGGCTCTTATACGGTATGCAAAGCACCTGTGAATTCACTAAATTAGACTGAAATTCGACGTCATAGTCGCAAGAGAGGTAATTACTATACTCAACAGGAGACACCAGGTGCTCCAGCACCATCAACGATCATTAAACTAAAATGAGAAAGTAGACAAAATATGCTTTCAACGTACATTGTTCATGTGCATTAAATAGTTGCAGAAGAGTGAAATACGGTAAATCAACATAACTGTCATCTTTCCTTTTACTTTTTGTGGCAATAATTGTATTAAAAATATTGTCCAAGACTTTCTGTCTATGTTATTGCTCAAATTGTTGCACAGGTGGGAAGAAATGAGCCCTACAAATGGGCATTGCATGCATAGTATGTAGGTGGTGCTGTAGACTACCCAGCTGTGTTCATGACTTGCAAGCCTACGCAGGCTTTACCCAGTTTACCCCAAAGGGGGAGAAGTTTGGCTGAAACACTTTGGTCATTTACTGGACTTTGAATCGTTATTTGTACATATACACTTCATGTATAAATAACGTTATTTATACTATGAACCTAATTACAAAGAAAACCCTTAGGACCTGTGGGGCTTTAATTACAGAATTACAGTTATTCAGGACACACTGATTGACACATTTGAATCAAATAAAAGCAAAACACTTATTTTTCATGACAGGAAGACATCTTGATCGTGTTTTCCTGATTACTTGAGTCATTAAATGAAACTGGATCTTTTCTCATACATGCTCAAATATGGACACAGATGGCAGGAACAAACTACTATTAGTATGTTTCATTATACATGAATGGTACTGCATATACATCAGGTTAAGTCTCACTAATCTATAAACATATCACAATCAGCATCATATAACACTACAATGTGGCATCCATGACTGACAATTATGAGGTTGCGTGTATCGGCTACTGAAAATAGTTTAATAAACACCTCATGTTGCACTGTTGAACAGGCAGACAGGCATGTCTTCAGTGATTTATGTCAGTGATATCTCACCTGAAATGAGAGAATCACCCACTGAACATGCTGTGAATGCTGGAATTTTATTTTTAAATTATTAAAACTCTGGGGAGAAAATGTCTAATTATATAGCCACTATTTCATAACTAATATTATCTAACAAACATTGTAATATAAATGTCACACACTGGTACCACAAAACTGAGCTAAATTCTGTTTCTTAACATCGGTCAAAGTTTTTTGAAATACAAGGGATTTCACATAAGTTCCCTATAGGTTATGTGCAAGTGTTTTATTGTTTCTAATGGTTAATAATCTACTGAAGCAAATTTGATAATGAGCAACATTTGGATTTGGTTCAGGATTAGTTCAGGGCTTTTGCTTTCATAAAAAGTGTTACTTCAACTTATTAAAGATACGCTGTATGTCCAAAAGCTTGTAGATATCTGCTCATCCAAAATTTCTTATCATAGGCATTAGTAGGGAATTGATTAACCTCTTTGCTGCAGTAACATTCTGTCCTCTGCTGGGAAATCCCCACTGCAGATGTATCATTGCGGCAAGGATTTGATTGCCTTCAGTCAGAAGATCAGATATTAGAGGTAGATTAGGTCTGGATCACTCCCAGTGAGACTGAATAGAGCTCCATCACTGAAGAAAAGGCATCCCAGAGCTTCATAGTCCAATGCTGGGCACCTTATACCATTTAAACCGGTACTTGTCATTGGGCATGATGACCTTTGGCTCAGGTGCAGCTTCTGCAGAGCATCCTATTCTATGTTCAGTGCTTTTCTGTCTAACATTAGACAAGCTCTGTGTGTGTGTGTGTGTGTGTGTGTGTGTGTGTGTGTGTGTGTGTGTGTGTGTGTGTGTGTGTGTGTGT
>JBBJLR010000002.1:6247621-6281741 GCA_037577145.1 Brachypetersius gabonensis | reverse complement strand
CACGTGTTTACAGACACACCAATCATCTTCACTGGTTGTGTCCCGCCCCGGCCCCGAACACACACACACACACACACCCCAGAGAAGGAGAGAGACGGTGCTCGCATGAAAACCGCTTCAATGTTCTCAGTTATAGTAACGCAGATTTTATTGTCAGTAACGGTAACGGCGGTGTAACGGGGAAACAGTAACTCGTTAGATTACTCGTTACTAAAAAAAGTATCGCCATTAGTAACGCCGTTTCACTTATAGCGCCGTTATTCCCATCACTGGCAATAACACATTGAAATAAATGTCAAATGACCAAGCGGTAAATAGAATGTTGTGGGGAGGGGAAATATAATCCTGTTATTAATGGTGACCTTTTTACGTTTATAAAAGAGTGCCAGACAGATTGGGGCTCAGTACTAGCCTACAACTCTGTGCCTCTGCTCACACTTTAGCAGCACAGTTAGTGTGTTTTAGCAAAAAAGTTGAAGAGTGAAGGGATTTGGGTTGCAGTCATGAAAATATACAGCAACACAAATAAAAAATGTATAAACTCCCCCTAAAGCAAACTCATTTAGGTCTGCAATGTGCTTGAGTCATTTCAACATTATTTTATGAATATTACTGTTATTATTTATAGTAGAAAACTGATCCTGACCAGATTCTAAACCATCTTAAAATCCAGAGGGGAATGCAGTCCCTCAGCCTCCCTTCCTCCATCCCTTTAAATTTCTTAGTTCATTAACCATCTCTTACTGAGCTTGAGCAATACTTAAACATACAGGGCTGTGGCCCTCACTGTTTTCGGCAACCAACAGTAGTTAATGTGGGGTATTGCTTTGGAAAAAGTTCTCAGGACTTAAATTTTTTTGTGTATTATTCATAAGACCAGTCATTTTTTTCTTAAAGAAACAGTAGACGCTCAAACATGCCAGGGTTAGATGTATTTCTTTCCTTTGTAGAGACCCAAGGAACCATTATCAGCATTTCAATTCAATTGTTCACTATAAATAAATATTTCAGTAACTAATGTTTCAGTAAACTTGTTACCTGAAATTATTAAAACAGCATGAATATATAGTCCCAGCCCCTCAACGTGTAATAACAAGAGACTAATATGCTCCAAGCAGACTAAAAGTCCTCACCACAAATACAGCATAGGTTGAAATAATAGAGCTAAAGTTGTTTCCAAAATCTGCACTGCCACTTCTCTGGATGGGTGGATGCTATAGCACTGTGGATGAACAATCTCTTCAATAACTTCTTGAGATCTGGCCTTATGACTTATTTATAAGGACTTAACTCAGCACATCTGCATTATTGAATTACCAGCACTGCTTATATGAGAAGTAGTGATTTAACACAACAAATTAAACTTAAAATTATAAACTTCAAGGCTTTCATACATCTGGAGATGTATGAAATGGAGGCCTTCCACAACATTAAGATAAACATTTAAAACAAACTGTTAAAAGACAAATTGCACTACATTTTCCATGATAACGGAAGCATACCTCCATTAGAAATAGTGTCAAGTTATACATGACTTACTATTCTTTTAATTAAGTGTCTTTGTAAGCAGCTGTAACTTTGAAGATTTTTTTATTTCTCTTCAAGATGTTGTTTAGGAAAATGTCATAGTTTCTTCATTCTGAGCTGTGTTTAAAGAAGGAATTTTGAATTTAAAGTGCCCAATTGGTTATACTTGAACACACCACAGCAAACAGTTATGAACAGCATGAAATTCTTTCTTCTGGGGAGCAGTGTGTGGGGACAGTACATTTACATTTGCGTCATTTTGCTGACGCTCTTCTCCAGAGCGACGTACATCAGTGCTCAAGTAGTCCACATCTGTTCCTTAAACCTGTAAAGCTATACTTAAATCATTGTCCGCTATTCCACCAAGTTACAGCACACTAGGTACACCTAAACAACACAGTATCTTGCTGTACCTCATCACTAGCTGTCTTGGGATTCCACTCCCCACGACTTTCTGAATGCAGGTCGAACACCCCAATTACTAGGCCACCAGCAGCCCAAGACTGAAGATGTTTTTTTAACAAACTGGAATTCATTCAATAATGGTATTGTAGACTAATTGGGCAGGTACATGCTGGTTTATCCACTTTATCCACAAAGGATTCTACAAGTTCCAACAACTTCCCTCTATGCCTTTTGCCCATACAGGTGAGCACCAAATGTCTACAGAACTGAACAGCCACAGAATTGAGTCACACCAAAAGACATGTTATCTTTAGTAGTGAATCATGTTTGAGTAGTGAAGAGAATAACATTATCCCCCAGTGATAGCACCTGTCAATTAGTGATTTATATTGGACAGCTAGTGAACAGTTTATTTTTGAAGTTGATATGTTTGAAGCATGACAGATGGGCAGGAATCAGAGCAACTTTAACACGAGCCAAATTGTGATTTGGCTCATGTTAAATTGTTTACGGCATTTAGCAGAACGCTTTTTATCCAAAGTGACTCCTGTTCCCTAATGACAGGGGACAGTCTCCTTGGAGCAACTTAGAATTCAGTGGTGTTCTGCTGAATGTAGGATTCGAATCAATGACCTCTTGGTCCAGATGCAAGTATCCCACCCACTAGCCCACCACCACCCCAAGGCTACCTGAATGGGTCAGAACATCTCCAAAATTACAGGTCTTTTGGGGTCTTCCTGGTATGCAGTGGTCAGTACCTTCCAAAAGTGGTCCAAGAAAGGGCAACTGGTTATATGGGGTCTGGCTCATGGGTGCCCAAAGCTCACTTATGCATGTGAGGTGTAAAGGCTAAGCAATCTGGTTCAATACCACAGAAGAGCTACGTTAGCACAAATTGCTGAAAATGTGGATGCTTACTATGATAGAAAGGCATCAGCACACAGTGCACCATAACTTGGTGTACTGTATATGGAGCTTTGTAGTCGCACACTGGTCAGAGTGCCCATACTGACCACAGTCCACTTTCCAGTAGTGGGTATGTGAGCATTAGAACTAAATCATGGCATATTGGAACAAGCTGGTCTAGTCTGATGAATCATATTCATCATATCTGTGCATCACTAGTGTTGCTGGTGTTAGCATCACTACTGAAGGATTCATTCTTCCCTGTTCAAAAAAAAACTGTCAGCTATTAAAAATACCTGTTTTCAAAGCATAACCCTAGCATCCCTGAACTAAGATTATATCTTCACATTCACAAATAAACAAACAATTCAATTAAGCTAATTAACGCAACCTCTCATTGCAGTATCCTAGTAACACATTCACTTACGAAATAAACATCTACAAACAAAACATTTGTGCTTGGTTCTTTAACATAATATACTTTTATATCCATGGAATATAACAACATTAAAAGGCATTCATGTATTATTCTAACAATATGAAATTACTTTTTATTGTACAGTCAGTGAAACCTTTTTGCTCTGTCTCCATCTTCTAATCAAAACATTTCTATTTTCTATAAAACTTAACTGAACAGTGTAATTATTACTTTAATGGCCCTATACAATACTGGAATAGCATCCCTGGATATTTGGACATTTATATAGTAAATGTCATATTGCACGAAGGTTTCATGAGTCCAAAAAGTTCGAAAGTGATTCCAGAAGTTCATTTGTTAGGTCTCCCCTCATACACTAGCATTAGTAACAAGTATTGGAAAAATCTCTTAAAAACTTGATTAACCCTCTGGTTTTTCTGTGGGCCATTTGTATCCAGTTCACTTGCTTTTTTGACCATTTTAGCTGTTCTAATGCTTGTGGAATTAAATTTTCCAAGGGCCAAAAATGGATAAATTACATAATGAAAGCATTCTAACCTAAATTGTATGATTTAACTGTGTAAATAAGGAATTAAAAATTTAGTTTTCATGGGTTTCAGTTGGCCCAGAACAAGCTGAATGTATAATAAAAACAAACAGCACCAGAGTGTTAATTTACTGGCATTTGCAAACCATCACAATGATAATACTATCTGCTGTGTACACTCAATGTAAGTTGTTGTTAGCTTCACAACAAGTGTATTTATTTAAGTTCAATTTCAGAAATGAAATGAAAGAGATAAAAAAAGAGATAAAAGAATTCATAGCAAATTAATACATTTGAAAGAAAATTGAAAGAGCATTAGAAGTGCAAATGTTTTAATGAAGGCGGAGGAGGGTGCAGTTTTAGCAGATTTTTAAAGCTACAATTGTCATTGTTTTTCGACTTTCTTCACTTGGTTGTATGTAACATAGCTATGGAAAGCTATGAAAAAGAAGACAGTGGAAGTGTGATGCCCTGAGCAATATTCTGCTGGGAAACCTTGGGTCCTGGCATTTAAGTACACCCCTTCGAGGGAACAGTGGTAAGGGTGGAACATAATAAAGAGTTAAATCCGTTGACTTGACCATCAAATTCCAAAATCTGCTTTTGGGCACAATGGACAGAAAAAACATGCAGTGCGAAATATATGCCCATATATGTTATTTTATAAGGTGTCTTTGTTGCTGCAATGATTAAAGCACTACATTTCCAGATCCTGTTGAGGTTCCTACCTGTTCCCTGCTGAGTCCCCCACTTACACTTGCACAATCTAGATCAAACAGTCAATGTGCTCGAGCATCTACTACGGGATAAAACGTGTCTGAGAATCTAAAAACGTCATGATAATACAAGTGAAAATCACTGGAACAATATTGCCCGAACAGAGCAATGTAGTGTTTATTATTGTTTCGTTTTCTTTATAATTATAAAGAAAAATAATACACACCCAATCACAGTTAAAACAAATGTTAATATAGTTACTATGATACGACTTCAGTAAAGAAACGTCACAAGCAGTCATGCATTACCTCACAAATAAGAAAGTAAAGGAGTTCTTGGGTGTCCTAAAAATAACTTACAAATAATGCAATCATTGTAACACATGGCATTTAGTAGTTTATTACTTTACCTTATTCCATTCATAAAACAAAATAGCATAAAATAAAATACACCTATCAGCCACTGACAGGTGGATGACAGCACTGATCATTTCATCACAGTGGCACCTCTCAGAAGGTGAGATTAATTAAGCGGAAAGTGAACAGTCAGTTCTGGAAATTGATATGAGGTAAGTAGGAAAAATGGCCAAATGTAAGGATCTGAGTGACTTTAAAGCACCAAATTGTAATGGTTGGACAAATGGGTCTAAACAGCAAGTCTTCTGGAGTGTTCCTGGCAAATAGTTGTTAGTATCTACCGAAAGTGGTCTGAAGATGAAGAATCAGTGAACCTGGTGCCTATGTGTTGCTATGTACCACCGGTGAAATCATTGTTGTAGACCAAGTACACCCCATAAATGATCTGTTGCTAACGTTGCCAGAAACCACAGAACAACTTCAGAGGTTTTGTGGAGTCCATGAGTCCATTTAGTCCCGGGGCTGAATCTAAAAGGGCTACTACTCCCTCAGTAATCTATTACAAAAAACAATTCGGACTCCTGCGCCCACACAGAGTATAATATGTCTAATAGAGAGCCATTTGGGAACAAAATCTATTCTGGACCAATAATGCAATGTTTACTTTAGTGTCAGACTTGTATAACTTACATAGTACACTAAAGGATATTCAGATTCACCCTGTGTTTACATTTGAAGCTTATAGTACAGTTAAATTATACATTGCTTCTTTTCCATACTGCGTTTTCACAGTGAATCATCCAGTAAATAATTAATATCTATGATTAATTGATGACCATTAATGGAGCAGCCATTTAGCTAGTCCCTCAGTTTAAACAAAACCATATTCTTGCTTCACCTGTTGGTTTACTATGTGATCCATGTGAGCAACATAACAGTAAACTTGTTGTGAGGTGGTCATAGGTGTGCATATATCCAGCACAGACTTGATCTAGTGTAGAGGACTTATTGTCTACTGCCAGAGTTATCTAGCATACATTCTCTATGAACCCCACTGGCATCACACTGAGTGGATTAACGCTGCTTCTGTGCTTCATTCAAATTACTGTCATAGCCTCATGCATATTTTAATTAGTGGGTCTGATTCTAGCATTGTGCCCAATATCCGCTCACGTCCCTCTGCGCTGCTGGATCCGTATTGATTTTCAATACGACTTCGGTAGTACTGCTTCATGCAAGTCCGCTGGGCTTCGACTCAGTGCAGCTCAGTGCTCCCTGTCCCTTCACAGCACTGTCCTGCTGGGCTGAGGCTTCTAATAAGAGGCTACTGTACACCAGGAGCCTGAAACTAATTAAAACGCCTCCATCTATAGGCTGAAATAGAACAAAGGAGCTCACTTACTCCACCCAGTGGTTCAGAAAGACTGTCACACTCCCTCCACGTGGGCAGAAGAAACACCCGGCCACCTTTGATCTACCCATTGGATGATCATGGCAGAACCATTTTAGTTCTAAACAATTGGATCACTAACAGAAATGGAAGCTTTGATCCATGTTTGTGCTTCAAAATGTCTCATAAACATACATGGAAAAATGTCTTCAAACTGTTGAATATCCTCTTTAGCGCTGTCAGACCTAATTCATGCTGCATGTTTATTATTTTTATTAGTAGTAGTAGTAGCAGAAATTGTAGCAGCACCAGTAGTAATAGCAGTAGTACAAGTAGTGGTGGTAGTAGTATGAATAGTAGAGTAGTAGTAGTAGCAGCAGCAGTATTAGTAGTAGTAACAGCAGGAGGAGCAGCAATGCTATGAGTAGTAGCAGGAGTAGTAGTCCTAATAGAAGTACCAGTATAAGTAGTAGCCATAGTAGCCATAAGAAGTAGTAGAAGAAATAGCAGAAAGTAGTAGAGGTAGTAGTAGTAGCAGCAGCGGTAGTAGTTTTTGTAGTAATAGTAGCAGTAGTAGTAGCAGCAGCGGTAGTAGTTTTTGTAGTAATAGTAGCAGTAGTAGTAGCAGCAGCGGTAGTAGTTGTAGTAGTTGTAATAGTAGTAGGAATAGCTGTGGGAGTAGTAGTATTAGTAGTAGCAGCCGTTGTAATAGTACTAATTGTAGTAGTAGTAGTAGAAGTAACTGTAATAGTAATAGTGATAGTAGTAGCAACTGTAGTAGTAGTAGTCACTGTAGTAGTAGCAGCAGCAGAAGCAGTTGGAGCAGTAGGAGCAGCAGTTATAAGAATACTAGCAGTAGGAGTAGCAGTAGCAGAAGTAGTATTAGGAGGAGGAGGGGAAGAGGAGGAAGAGTAGCAGGAGTAATAGTAGTGGTAGTAACAGTGGTAATGGTAGTAGTAGTTTTAGTAGTAGTAGTAGCAGTAGTACTAGTAGTAGCAGCAGCAGCTGTGGTAGTAGTAGTAGTAGGTGGGGGAGGAGGAGGAGTAATAATGGTAGTAGTAGTAGTAGTAGTAGTAGTAGTAGTAGTAGGTGGAGGAGGAGGAGGAGTAATAATGGTAGCTGTAGTAGTAGTAGTAGAAGTAGTAGTAGTAGTAGTAGTGGTGGTAGCAATAGTACTAGTAGTAGCAGCAGCAGCTGTGGTAGTAGTAGTAGTGGTAGCAGTAGCAGTAGTAGTAGGTGGGGGAGGAGGAGGAGTAATAATGGTAGTTGTAGTAGTAGTAGTAGTAGTTGTTGTTGTTGTTGTTGTTGTTGTTGTCGTTGTTGTTGTTGTTGTTGTTGCAGAAGTTGGAGAACTAGAAGTAGTATATTCTTCTTGATCCACTTCATGCAATAAACACCATTGTAAAATATCAAGCTGCATTCATGGGCATGTGATGACATCATTGCAATGAAGAAATCCAGTTTCCCAAGTCTTCTTCTCCTGGGGCTAATTCATGCATGACACTTAGCTATTTCTGTAGGAAATAAGCCAAGTCTGCAACTCTACAGGTCTATTGTTCAACCTCTGAAACTTCACACAGGCTCACATACTGAGGCTTATAAATCAGGAGCTCCACAGAAAACAATGCAAAAGGATTGCGAAATGGGAGAAGAGAATGGAAGTATAGACCTGCCAGTGATTTCATGAAATGTTAAAGAAGTTAACCCCTTAAATTCTCTAGCTTATGACATCCTAAGGCTTAAAATTCAGCAACTCCATAGAAAATACGGTTGAGGAATGGGGTCTTGGACATGCTTAAAGGGCTTTAAAGTGAGGCCATTTGTCAGTGAATTCATTTTGGTGAATATCTCAGGCCAGATTCACTACTTACTAACAGACTCCATCACTTGGGATGCAGTTTATTCGTCAAACATCTGTGAGCTAATATGAAAATTATACCAGGCTGTCCTGAGGCTTTGCAGGTGTGTTTGAGAAAGTCTATCGAACATACATGGTGGACTGACACAGTGCTGATGAGCTGGGGGAGGATGAGGGGGAGAGTTTGCAGAGGAAGATTGCACCTTAAGCTGCTGATCAAAGTAATTTTATGCTGAGTGTGTGTGCAAATGTAGAAACAGCCACCGGCAACAGCACACTTTTCCCAGTTACTTTTTGAAGTTATAACAGCAATAGAAGCGTGGGTCAATCAAAGTGCTGGTTGTTCTTAAAGTGTAATATGCAATTACTGCTTAGGATTGCACATGTGTGTTTAAGTGTTTGCCATGCTACTAGTAAAGTGGTAAAACTGGTCACATAACATTTGAAAGACTAAAGCGTACAATGGAAAAAAGTAATAGTAATAATAATAATAATAATAATAATAGGTTCTCAGGGTGCAAACATTCATACAAAAAATGTGCAGTTCTATGGAATTACACAATGAAACTTCATCCAGGCCTTATGATAAAATAAATGCTGACAGAGGTTCAGCACAATGACTCAAAATAATGAGATTAAGATCTAGGTACCAAGAGAAAGTCTAATGTTTGTGGAGAAAATCAGCAGTGATTCAGTGATCTTCGCCATAGGCTGCTTCACTGTGCTGTGTCTGTGCAGGCTCCTTTACCCTTCTGGTTAATGGCAGTTCAGCCCAGGTCTTCTAAAAGCTGGAGAATTTGCATAGAAATGACTTCTGGATCAGGAGATGGAGAAGTCCCTCTACAGCAGAGCCACCCTTTTGAGACTCATCAATCAGGTTAAATGAGCACAACACAAAACTCAGCGGTAAGACGTTTCATTTGGAGACAGACTCGTGTTTACCAATAAACAGCACTGGGGTATTCACTGAAAAAGACATTAAGACTGGGAAGGGGAATCTATTCAAAAGAGCTTCTTTTACTTTCATCGCAGCTTGTTGAATGTTATTTTAATGGCACTGTTTTTGGAGTTTTTTCATGACGGTGAATCTAAACCATACAATTAGCTCCTGAATTTGAAAACTTCCTGACCTGAAGACCTACTGACAGAGATTTCACCTTACAGTTTATAAGAAGTCAGATAAACAAAGAGGAAGGTCATATGAATAAGTAAAGTGAAAGAAATAAAATGAGAGGAATGAGTGAAGGGATGAAAGGGCAGCTCATGTGAAGATGATCAGCCAAAGCGAAGAAGAACAGTGTCTTAAGAAGTGCATCTCCTGCTGTGTCCCTCATGCGGATAAAGCCTTTAAATAAACGAAAATGTATTTGAAAATCTGTGAAACTACATGGTGATAAAATATCTTTTAATTTATGACAGTGTTATTTTGTAGAGTAAATATGTATTCTCAATGAGCCAGATTTAAGGATGCAACAGTGAATGTACTAGCAATGATATCATGCAAAAAAACAAATCATATTTCTCAACACCTTGAGTTGAGTTTCTTCCAGCTCCCACAGCTCTGAGCCAGAACCGTGGCAGCGCAGCACCCATTGCTGGGCCTCATGCCAGGGCACACCCAGTGAAAGACCAAGCACTGCGATCTGGCAGCCGCACTAGGCATCATAGGTACAGTCCACCTGAGTCACACTCAGAAAGGCCAAAGGTTCACCTTCAACCTGGCAGCTTGAGTATCCCTCACCACATTTCATTAAACGCTAACTGTAACTTCCGAACCACAGTCCTACTGCAATCTCTCAGCAGCATGGAGGAAGGCAGCCTGCATTCTGCACCCCACGGTTTGCGATTTCACCCATCACTTCCCCTTCAAAGAGGTGCCAATCATCAGCCTGCATGGCAGCGCTCGGCTCCACAGCGCCAACAACCGTGAAATGTCAAATTTCCATTTAAAAACCTGGACCTGGAGACCAGCCAGGAACCCAGGTTCAACTCTTGTAACTGTGTAGCACTCTGTGTACCATGTATAACTTTGTAAATAACATTAAAACCCACATGAAAGTGCAACGGTAAAGGCTGTGGCAGTCACACTTGGCGATATGTTGCACTCAAGGCGGAGTGTAAATGCTTCCAAAAGCATGTCATTAGCATTAACAGGTAAAAAGGAGTTGTTTCTGAGGGGAACAGAGCACATCACAATTCTCTCTGCTGGAACAACTGTTTTAGTATACATTCTTCGAGAACTCCAAGGAGTGTGTAGATAATCAGCAGGCATGACCTCAGCAGCTGGCAGGGTGTGTTCACCTTCAGACGCCTAATATGTTCCTTCTGTGCAGGGGTATCACTTGGGGTCATCCGAGTCTTTTAGGTCAATATGTGGCGAAGCATGCAAACTACACCCGGGGCATTCCATCTCAGGAGATAATCATTAAACCCTAGAAAGTCAGAGGGTTCACTAATAAGCTTGTCCTTTCCTGCTGTCTTTGATGTCAGAAAGAGATGTCTTCGGAAGCCCCCCATGAAGGAAAAAATGATTCTTTCCTGTGTTTTGCAATACTGTGTCATCTGTGAGACAATCTTAACTTTCATGAGGGTGTTGATATGCCTGTCTCAATAGGATTACAAGATTCCCTGATGGAACACCAGTGGGCGTTCCAGACGTATCAACAGGCCCCCTGTGCCTTTCTCACGGAGCAGTCAGAGTCCAGCTCATGAGTCATATTATCTGCAGCTCGATGTTCTATAGTACAGTTAAGCCAACTGTCAGATACACCGGTTTTACACACAGCGGTGAGAAGCTCAGCTTCTCTTTGCCATTAATCAACAACCTGACAAGCAAACCAAGAGCAGGTCTCAATGAACAAGTAAATAGTGGCAGTGAGGCTTATTACAAATTTTAAGCTTTGATGGACACCTGGAATATATAACTTTAATTCAAAACACAATCCATTCCTTTAACATTAAACAAATGTTTGGAGTGTTAAATCCTTCTAATCTGTTTGTACAACATTTCTTTAAAAGGCATTAAGCCACTCTGAGACAAGAAAGTAACAGACCCGCTGTTTGAATGGGGTCAAGCTCTTTTTCTGGATAAAGACAAAATTGTAGGAGTTCATTAAAACACTTAAATATAACATATTAGCTTTTAGCTGTAAATACATTTTCATCTCTCCCACAATGGTGAATTTTTAATGGATGTCCCTATTTGGTAGTGAGCTTTGGAGAAAACTGTCCCAGGGTCTAAGAATCAGTGATGTAAGGGTGACACTTAGAGGCAGTTTAGAAGAAACACAGCTTTGTAATACAAGTGGATTCTAAATTGTGCTTATTCTGTTGTAAAAATGCTACATACTTTTCAGTGAGTCTCTGCTTGTCTATAAAATGAAGAATAGAAGCACTCAGACACAAACGAATGCCGCAGCTCAAAATCTGAGCAAGGGTTTGGCAGAATAACAAAATGCCCTATGGGGTTCTAATGAAAAAACAGGTTGTCATCACTTTCATTTGATTAAACTAGCAGTAAAACACCACTCAGTCCTGTGATATGACCTATGGAAGTGAAAGTCACGACAGCAACGTAGGTTAAATCTCATGATAACAGTATGATCTTTTGTGTGTAATAGTGAATGCTGTAGAGCCTGTTAGGACTCGCTTCTCTATAAGTCCAGACCACTGCGTCATATGATGTTTAATTCGTCGTCAGTTTTTTTCCAACCACAGAGGGCATAGTAAATGTCAGCTAACCAATAAATATTCCTGTTTGTTGCAATTATGGTACTGGATCAGTGATCATTGATTTGTTGGTGTTATTTGCCCACCCAGGGCTCACCCCTTTTTATCATGACATAGAACTGCCTATAATACTTCTGAAAAGAGGCATGTACCCAGAATATATGTGATCTAAAAAATTGCTCTCATTGTTATGATTTTTCTTATTCTTAGCTTTTTCCTCTTTTCTTAACAGAAGTTTTTTTTTTGAGCAACAACTGGCTACCTTCCTTAAGACACATATGTTTTTGGGTGTCTTCCAAACAGGTTTTTAAAAGATTTATTACACAGAGACCACGCTATCAGAAGTTTCAATTGGTACAGTCATTGGGCCTACCTGTTTTTATCATATATGCTACCATCAGCTCACTTTAGCAATTCTTTAAAGGACATTTCTTATCTATTTTATGCGGATTACATTAAGATATACTGTTCTTATAAGCCCAAACGTTGCTTTCCTGACAGAGATTCATTTTTTTTACCAACAACTTACTAAATTCTCAGAAAACATGCTTTTGATATTTGCTCCTCCTGACCTATACATGGCTGTCAGCCAAAAGCTTTCATCATTCTCTACCTTCTCTTGGGTTCCTCTGTATAGCTGTCGTTTTTTATTTATTTTGATGCACAGATGAGGTGTCTTAGTCACTTATCTAAGGTCTGTTGTCTCTAAGGTTTTATCTCATCACGCATTGATTTCTGATTAAAGATTTGCTTATCTTACTTATCTTTAGTTACTATGTAAATCTTGTTTAACTTGTGTTCAGACCAGCAGGCTGTTCAGGTGGTTCTAAAGGTTTTTTGGGATATCCAGTGGCTTGGTGGTTAGGGACCTGCCCCTGCAGTCGGAATGTTGAGGGTTCGAATCCTAACTGAGGTGCCCTTGAGCAATGTCCTAGCTGCTTCACTTGGTGAATGGGTCAAATAAAGAAAACAATTTTGTGCTGTTAAAACAATGTGCTGTGGTGTGTTCACGTATGACAAGTGGACACACACATATACACAAAAACACACATAAAAGTAGATTCACAACCTCCTCAGTACATTGTAGACCCTCAGCAACTCTAGTCAACAAACACCCCCCTCTGTCTCACGTTGGACCAGGTTAGGAGGGACGTAAAAAAGACCAAGGCCAGGAAGGCCACAGGCCCTGATAACATCAGCTCCAAGCTCCTCAGGGAATGCGCAGACCAGCTCCATGAGGTTGTTCAGTTCATGTTCAACCTGAGTCTCAGTCTGGAGAGAGTCCCGGCACTGTGGAAGACCTCATGTGTGGTTCCAGTTCCCAAAATATCACATCCAAAGGGACTGAACCACTTTAGACCTATTGCCTTAACCTCCCACCTGATGAAGACCAGTAGCTCAGCACTGGACCCGCTGCAGTTTGCCAATCGATCTGGCATTGGAGTGGATGATGCCATCATCTACCTGCTGCCCCGGGCCCTGTCTCATCTGGAGGCCCCTGGGAACACTGTGAGGGTCATGTTTTTTTATTTCTCCAGTGCTTTCAACACCATCCAACCACCACTGCTGACGGCGAAGCTGGAGGCGATAGGCGTGGACCAACACCTGGCTGCTTGGACCATCGACTATCTTACTGACAGGCCACAATTCGTCAGGTTGCGTGGGGACACCACAAAGGACAGTACTCTCCCCATTTCTGTTCACCCTGTACACAGCTGATTTTAAGTACAACTCCCATCACTGTCACCTGCAGAAGTTCTCAGACCACACCGCCACTGTTGGTTGTGTGTCCGGGGAGAATGAGCAGGAATACAGGGGGGTCATCACTGACTTTGTGGACTGGTGTGAGGGAAACCATCTGCTACTGAACACCAGTAAGACAAAGGAGTTGGTGCTTGACTTCAGAAGGAACCCTCCAGCTCACACATCTGTGAGCATCCAGGAATCGGATATTGAAATTGTGGATACTTTTAAATACCTGGGTGTTCACTTGAACAATAAACTGGACTGGTCAACAAACACAGCTGCCCTGTATAGAAAGGGCCAAAGTCGCCTCCACCTGTTGAGGAGCATGAGGTCCTTTGGGGTATGCAGAGAACTCCTAAAGACTTTTTACAACACAGTAGTGGCCTCAGTAGTTCTCTACGCTGTTGCGTGCTGTTGCAGGGAGCAGCTCGGACAGAGACAGAAAAAGACTTAACAAACTCGTTAAGAGAGCTGGTTCTGTCCTGGGCTGCACATTGGATACCATCGAGGAGGTGGCGGACAGAAAGATGCTCCTAAAACTGTCATCCATTATGGATAACTCCTCCCACCCCATGCACCACACTGTGGAGGCTCTGAGCAGCTCCTTCGGCACAAGACTGTTACACTCACAGCCCAAGAAGAAGCGTTTCCGTCCATCGTTCCTCCCTACAGCTATAAGACTTTACAACACATCACTGTGGTGACATTCACATGTTTGTGTACATTTTGTTCTGCTGTTGTGCAGTTTAGACCATATGCAATTTTTCAGATTATCCCCTTCCCTGTTCATCCATTTAACTAGCACTGTGTATATGTTTTTTTCCTTATATCTTTACTTATATCTATACAGCTAGAAATTGTTTTTTATTGTTTCTATTGGTTTTTTTTGTTCTTATATTGTTACTTTTGATCCTACGGATCCTGTTAAACTGTCTTTTTTTACTACTGCTGCTAATTCTAATGAATTTCCCCATTGTGGGATTAATAAAGTCAATCTAATCTAATCTAATCTAATCTTTACAATAGCCTGATAATACTTTGTTATACAATTTCATACCGGGCATCAGTATCATTACTATGTACATTATCATTTGCTATTATGTGCAAAGTCTTACCATCTTACCTTTACTTCTTTTTCACCCCTAAAGCAAATTATACAGACCAAACATTAAAAAAGTCTTAGAGACTTGTCCCTTGGTCAGGAGGTATTAGTCATTCCTGTGGAACTTTTACGTTATGCTTTTCTTTGGACTAAATATCTTATTCTCTACATAGGTGCCTTCAGAGCCATGTAGTTCTGCCTTACTTTTTAAATGCAAAAATACATAAATCTTTGTGCTAGAGCTTGGTTTTGCAAAAAAAATGCACAATTCTGTCAAAAGGATTGTATGACACTGAACTGAAAAAGTTTTGTAATTTCCACACTGTCATGTCCAAGCACCACTCCATCAATTAATCATGCATGTGTGACACTTACTCCCCAACGCTTTGACTTCGTGTTACAAAATGTCACATGTATGTACCTGCTTTGGGCTCTACTTTGGAGTAACTGTATGATTTCAACTGACATGGACATTGTGTGTCATTGCATGTATCTCCTTAAATCAGCTTCTATGAGGCTCATGTTCTTCTTCATATTTGTTTTTTTAAAAAGGGCACCATAAGAAAGACAGGTTTCAGCAGGTATTTGGTTGCCTAACCAATAAATGTAATATGTTCTGACTCTCTACCACACCTTTGAAACATTAGTCCTTTGTGGGTGGGGGCATTCAGCTTGTGCATATGTCGTTATGTTCAAATAATGAACCTCAGTTAGCACAGTGTTCACTTATCAACTTATACGCATGTTTCCACGACTCACTTATCTACAGCTCAAACATGCTTTGCCTTATTGAGACTTTATTTAACTCAAACATACAGAACAATCCTCTAAAACAACAGAGCAAACATATTCTGTTCAGGGGACATTATAATTCAAAATGATTTACAAATGAAGCTGATTAGCAATAGCTCTTGTTCAGAGTAAATTACATTAACACAAATGAAGTCAAAAGTCTTTAGACTGAACTTTACCAACGGACGCTTTGACCAAGTCAAGTAGCACAGAAAAAGCACAAGACTACACAACTGTGGACAGGACAGGACTATGCGGAGTGCAACAGTGAAAAAGTGAAAGGCAAAAAACTCAAGAGCAAACAGACCACATACAGTGTGGCCTACAAAAAGCAGAAGCACAATTAAGTGCGACAGTCAAGTGAGAGTGTGCTTGTGCCAGATACTGTATTCTTGCAGCCAGGTAAGCAAATGAACAAAAATGCAAAGATTTAAAAGATAGGAATAACAGTTATAGATTAAATAGCAGAAACAAGTCTGGTTTGGAGTACAGTTCTAGTTTAAATTTGATTAAAGAGTCTGATGACCTGAGAAAGAAACTGTTTCCCATCCTGGCCGTGAAGTAGCAGCTGCTGCGCTGCTCTGATGGCCTGGAACATGTTTGTCTTCACTGTTTTCGGTGCTGCCTTATCGTCTGATCAGAGGTCTCGGCTTCTCAGTAATCATCATCAGTGCTGATGTGACTGATTACTGATGCCACTTCCTCCTCTAGGCTAGCAAAGCCACCATGCGTTGCAGCCTCTCTAAACAGGTCAGTGCACTCAAAACATTCCTGAAAAGAAGTAAAGTCTGCTGGGGGCCAGAATTTGGCCTGCTTAAGAGTGGGCTTGCCACTTCTGATAAGTGGCCTGCATGCTGGGATTAGCACAAGGACTAGCTTGACTAAATAGAACAGTTTATTGACTTTTGCTTTAGGCATGTCTTCATTTCAGCCGTACAAAAAAGAGAATGCTCTGTCATAAAATTCACAAAACCTCAGCTGTTTAGAATAGTAGACATCGATCCAGAGGGAGCGCTATAACAATAATTCCAATTTTGAGACCTACTTGCAAAATATTGGATACCACAAACTGATGCTTGTGGTTATATTCTGATTTTAAGAAATTCATTATTGAAGCTCTCAAAGTTTCTCAGCTAATTTTTGTTGCATTTGAAAGCAGTTCTGTGCAATATCTTATATTATACTATTATTATTATTTTTAGTAGTTGCAGTAGTAGCAGTAGTAGTAATTAGTCTTACCATGTGAAATATCACTACTTATGCCAATATTTCTTATAAACAACTGATCACTATTATGTACAATAACACTCATAACCACCATTTGTGCAGAGGAGAACAAAGTACAAAGTATATTCATTACTTAAGTGAAAGTACAGATACTCAAGTACTGGTCAAATGTTACTCTAATACAAGTGAAAGTTATACAGTATTTTTTTTTTTACTTAAGTTAAAGTACTGAAGTAGTTCCTTTTAAAACTAGTTAAGTATTAAAGGTACATTTTCTTTCACCGCATAGTTGCATTATTAGCACACCACATACAATACCTACCGCCTCTGACTAACTTGTAGAACCTGTAGAATAAGGAATTGGTAAAATGTTACAGAATGAAATTCAACCCGAGCTGTCAAAGAAAACAAGTCATTTGTTTATTTTTAATTGTAATATTACTGCAGCATTAACACGAAAGTTGAGTAGTCGTGTTTTTTTTCCTCTCTCTGCCATAGCTTGTGTACACAATGTAATGTCTGCCTCTGATTGGCTTACACTGACACAGGTTCCTTGATTTAACCAATTATTATAGTCCCTTCTTAAAAAGGGCGGTAAGATTTGCGCGAGGGGAATCTAAACACAAGATCACAACAAGACCAGAGACATGCAGCAGAGGACACAGACACACATCACATACATGTGGAAATACTTCACTCTAGACACACAAACGGCACGGTGACCTGCACAACCTGCAGGTACAGTAGCAGTACCGGCGTTCTGCACAGCATCTGAAACGGCTCTGCTAGCTAACATTGCTAACGCTAGTACTGCAGGAAGTCATCCTGCCGCAGCTAAAACTATTCCCACTCTGAGTTGCACACTTAAATTTGCCAGAAAATTCAAGGTATCAGCCTTTGTTTTTTTGTTTTTTTTGTTAAATTGTCCTGTTGACTGTTAATTTTACAGAGAACTTTAATAAAAGTTGCACAATGTTGGACACCCGTGTTCCTCTACTGTGTGTGTGATGACATCATCAAACGACTAGTCACTTTGACTTTGACTTTGCTGACCGACTAGTTGGCTTGAAAAAATCTTTAATGCCCTAAATACTACACACCCCCATGAAACCACACACACACACACACACACACACACACACACACACACACACAAATGGACTAAAAAAGCACTAGATGTCCTGTCTGCCTTCTACACCAGTGCGTGTGCTTTATGGAGGCTGTGCTTTAAAGGAATGAGTGTGCGTGAGTCTGCGCGTGAGAGAGTGACAGAGAAACAGAGTGTGTTATGGAACTACAGTGAAACTTTTTGTCAAGATATGGCCACGGGAAACTTAATTTTATGGTTACAGGCAATGTCAGATGTTGATACTGGTAGCCTGCCACCTGGAAAAAAACCAATCACATTTTAGAAGTATTGAAAGTAACAAGTAACAAGACCCTTGATAGAAATGTAGTGAAGCAAAAAATCTCTCAAATGTAGCAATGTGAAAGTCATAGGTTTAAAAACAAATACTAAAGTACAGATACTAAACTCTGCTTAAGTACAACTCTACTCAAGTAAATCTACTTCGTTACTGCCCACCACTGCATTTGTGTGACTAATAGTTCACTTTGCTGTCGTCATATCCATGATCAGTGGACACTAGAGGCTGCTCTTTCTGTTTGTGGAACTTTTAATTTGACCTTGATATTTATGTTTTCTAAATTAAGTGAGTGTATGTTTTCGTTTGTTCTGGTGTTTAGAGTGATTAGTATTTAAGGGCCTTTGTTTTGTGTCCTGGGGTCGGTTCACTGTCCTTTTTGTTCAGATGTTCTGTTGGTGATCAAGGGTGATATTTTGCTTGTATGTAGGTCCTCGTGCCTTTTTGCTTTTGTTTGTTGATAAAGTAAAAGTTATGGAATCCTGCATCTGTGTCTCCGTCCCTTGGCACCCCTAAGTGACAATTGTAAGTTGTAAATCCAGTTGTCCATTTAGTTACTCGAAGAAGCAAGTTTATTAGTTTGAGAGCTGTGGAATGGCTGCGTGGGCTTCACTTTCAACATCCTCGGCCTCCATGTCTGATCACCCCCAACTGCTAGATTGAATATCTTTTTAATGAACATTGCGGTCTGCTAGTGATTTCAACATTGCGGCCTGCTGGTGATATCAATGGCTTGAGGATAAAACTCACATGGCAAGTGCTTTCCTGACTAAAAAGATTGAATGTGAGCCAAGTCTTAACACACATGACAAAAGGTGACTTAAGTTACCATCAGATAGCATCCTTTACACACGGTAGAGCTGCAGAACGCAGACAGGGTGCTGTTTCACGTGATACTCTCATGAAGAATAAAACCACTAATCAACATGTTTACAATGGGATCAGTGGTAACCAATGGATCCAGGTCAAGCAAATAATCAATGTGATATTTTTTTTTCCACAGTACTATTCATTGGGAGTCTTGTAGATCTGTGTATTCAGGAACCTCATAGATTAGAACCACACACAGGCAGCTTAGTCTAAAAAAAATTGTGATGCCTGGGCATGCAATCTGACAGGCTAGTTGCTGTTCAGGACTTCAAGAACCATAGTATTCTAGCTGAAAAGGCATGGCTCCTCTGTTCCCCTCTGTTCCAGCATGACCCTGCTGGAAAACCGCTCCATTTGCCTTTCGGTTTCCGTCACCCATTACAAAACAAACTTATTGTGATGAGAGCTCCAAGCTGCAAGCTGCTGGGACGAGAATGGGCGGCAAACAAGCTCCGAATCCCAAACCAAGGAGTGTAAACAACTCAGACATGCCTCCCAAGCTCATCCCTTGTCAAAACATCACTGACTGGATGGGAAAACAGAGCAGATGGAATAAAACTGTTATCCCCATTTGACCGCAGTCTTTGAGAAAACCCAGGTGGCTTTTCAATGCAACACACATTTCAGTGGATTTCAAACCCAGTAACACAATAAGACAAGAATTTGTGCTGGTAGCCTAGTGGTTAAGGCATTCGCCCTGTGATCAGAAAGTCCAGGTTCGATTCCCAAGACCGCTAGGTACACTGAGCAATGTACCGTCCCCACACACTGCTCCCCGGGCGCCGTGTTCATGGCTGCCCCCTGCTTTACTTGGTGAATGGGTTAAATGCAGAGGAAGAATTTTGTGCTGTTCACACTGTGTGCAGTGGTGTGTTCACATATGACAGAATGATCACTTTCACTTAGAGCATTTATGAGGTCAGATACGTGTTGGATGAGAAGGTCTGGCTTGCAATCGCCGTTCCAGTTCATCCCAGAGGTGTTGGATGGGGTTGAGGTCAGGGCTCTGTGTGGTCAGTCAATTGCTTCCACACCAAACTCATCCAACCATGTCTTTATGGACCTTGCTTTGTGCACTGGGACACAGTCATGCTAGAATAGAAAAGGTTCTTCCTCGAACAGTGTCCACAAAGAAAAGCATGATGTTGTCCAAAATATTTTGGTATGCTAAAGTGTTAATATTTCTCTTTACTGAGTGTAAGTGGCCCAGCCCAAACCATGAAAAACAGGTGTGTCCCAATACTTTTGTCCATATACTGTATATCAGTCTTCACAAAATTTTACGCCCCTGGATTACTAACTTGGTTGTTACATAGCAGTAGAAAGAGTCTTTATTAATTTAGGTGTAATATTTGTCCTGGAGAACCACTTATGCTGGTGGTTGACTGAGCATAGCATTGTTATATTGATAAAACAATTCAATTTTCTGAAGGACTTAAAAAAATAAACAAATACAAAAGAATGTGGTTGGAGAGAAAATATTACATCTAGTCTCAGATATCAGGGTTATGTAAATCTTCTTCAGTGGTGCCAGCAAATAGCCTTACAGGTGTATAACTTCCTGGAAATCTGGATCTTGAGTTCATGACTGAAAACTGAGCTCATAAAAAGGTACATTGTTCAGTGAAAGCTGATCTGAAGCTTTTTATGATACTTATTTGCATATTCTACACGTATTATTTGAAGGAGTCAGTGTTACATAATCTACAGCAGTGGTCTCCAACTTTCCAGCTACTGAGATTTACCTGGAACGTTTATCTCCAGCCTTCATCTTCATCCATAAAAGCAGCCTTAAAAATAAAAGTTCCACAAAATATGTTGTATATATCTAAAATATCTAAAAATGCATGACAAATGTTTAAACCAGAGACGCACACATACAGCTCACGAAAAAAATAAGAGACCACTGAAAAAAGGTCAGTTTCTCAGGTTTTATCTTTTATAGGTTCAGGTATTGAACTGAATTGCTTTGCCTTACTTTGTAAGAACTGCTGACAATATTTCTACTAATTTCCAAAGAAAACTATTGTTCTTTAAAAACATAATTTTAAAGGAAATGAAATGATGGAAGTGTTAACAGAACAAATCCATTGTTCACTCAAACAAAGTGACTATAATCATCTTTGACGAACTTCTATTAGTGTTTTTCCATCCAACTGGTCACACTGCAAGAGGAGAGTGTTGATTAAAACAGTGTTTTTATACTTTTCATCATTAAAAAAGGTGTGATTCAGGCGATCACTAATCAGTACCTCATAAAGCAGAATGAGGTGCTTGTGTTGGAATTTAACAGACACTGGTATGGAACGGTTGTCACACTCAAAGATGCTAATTTAAAAATAAATTGCAGTGGTCTCTTATTTTTTCTGACGCTGTATATTACGGTTGCAAACCATAACTATTGGAACTGCTAACTGTGATTTACATTAATATGTTTTGGGAATTCTAGATTAGACTCTGATATGACATTCCTTTTTTAAAGCTTCTACCAGACTAGTACAGACCTCTTAATATTAACTAATAAACATTTTGTTGCTGACAAAATTGTACTGATCTGTTTATCATGAAATGTGAACCAATTTTCTCCATGGGCCAACGTGCTATTTGGGCCGACACCGTTTATTTATTTATTTAGTGACCGGCCCATAAGGCTCATAGATCTGCAGCCCAAGAGACACTGGGCTGGTTCAATCAACTTTTTAAACACAACCCCTTTTCCCTGTGCGTGTGTAATGCATTCATCAAAAACGTCAGCACAGGAGTTTATTTCCTGACCACCAGCCCATGAAACACCCCTCTTCCGTCCATTTGTTCCTTTCTTAACTGACAAGGGTTGGCCCAATCATATTTTTTAAAATGTAAAGGGGGCACAGGGAAACTGCGAGAGAAAAAATGGCACTTCAGGCAAATGCTGCCAAATGTGCCAAAACGACAGCATTTGTTTTGCTGCAGGGCCATCAGCTGATTTATTAAATACCACTTTGTTGAAAACTAATTTTATATAATACTACTTTCTTGGAATACACATTCATGGGAGTGCAAAGACGGGTGGTGTGCGTAATTGTATGTGATGGCCTTTCTACCCCAAAATGCCCGGTCCGTTGTTTGGTCCCAGTCCACCCCTGCCCACACCTATGCGGAAATGGCGGATAGCCTCAGCATTTTTTTTGCTTTTGTGACGTCCGGGGCTCATGCTGAGTTGTTTATGTTTGGACGCAACAGTAATCAGAAACCTGAACGGAATGAGCCTCTGCTGCCCCAAACATAAACAACCAGCACGAGGACGAGAGGAGTGGCGCTTGAAGGCCGGACGTCACAGTTACCTGTACTCAGTTTGAAAGTTGCAAATCCGAGAATGTTATTTTTTTCTCCTTGGTGCTGGTTGGCTGGTTTACCTACTGGTATTGTATTAAGCTTAGTTTTGGGAACATATTTGGGGACATATTTAGGGTTTACACTACAAAAAGGTATTTTGTTTACCACATCACATTCATGTTTTTTCTCTATATGCGGGGGCCCTTGGAATGTAACCCTCTCGATAAGCAGGGGTTTACTGTATAAGACATGTTGCTCTGAGAGTGACCATATAGTTTACTATGTAATTTTATTTTTATGCTTGCGGTTAATCGCACATGAACTCTATTGCACCAAGATCTCACTCAGGAAAAAAATGAACGATTTCATATTTTTCTTTTGAGTAATCATGTTGCACTATTTATTGTTTATTGTCTATTTTTATTGTCTTCTTTTATTCTGTTGCACTGAGCATACTAAAGACAATTAGTATGCTCAATTTCCCTCGGAATAAATAAAAAAAAATGTTCTTTCTCATCTTATTTTAAATGGGTTAAGAACATTTACAACATGTGAAGTTTGTACTTTCCAACACATCGTATCCACAAACATGATTCTTTATGGAACTAAAATGGATTTTCTATTGAATCACACAAAACATTTTAAGGTTCTTTAACCAAGTGTGAGTGTTTTACAAAGTATTAGTTTTGAGAGTGCGGGGTAAAAGGGAGGACCTACCTACAGGGGCAATGAGTTTGTTTGTTTTAAAAAATAGAGAATGCCAGTATTTACATAAGAAAAAAGATAAATGACAAGTGTTTTTAACTAACATCTTTCTCCTCTAATCCTCACACTGCTCATTCAGCTCCCACACAACCAAATAGGACAAACAGGAGAGACAAGTGCTGTGGCAGAAACCATGTGGTAATTTCCTAGTAAAACCTGTTCACCAAACATCTGGCTTTCATGCTCACGATAAAACAAAAACTGTTTTTAGTTCAAAAGATCTAGCACATGCATTACAATGTCGACTTTTTTTATTCATTTGTTTTTTTCCTTTTATATAGTGTCATGTTTCCATTTAAGCTGCAATAACATTATCGACCATTTCAATTCATTTTCTGTTTTTCCTGCATCCATTATTAGTATTTGGCTTTACACACACAAGAACTATGAGGTGCCATAATATAAATGTGTCTTATTTTTCATTCACACAAGCAGCATATTTTAAATGACCAAAAACACTCAGTCAACGTGTGAAAAATGTTTGATTGACACTAAAAGTAGGACTGTGCTTTGCTTCTAATTAGTGTATGCCTATTTTTAAGCAACAGGCTATCAAGTGCCTGTACACAAATTACAGCAGAATCTCCCCTATACTGTATCCAAACTAATTACACATTTCTTAACAAGGTCACAAAACATTTTTACATTTCTGAATATGTGGACTGATCCTTGTGATCCCTGCTTATGTGAACATTTACGTGTGCAATATGATGGTACAATGCTTATCTCTGAACACCGCCAGTCTTATCGAATAGTGTACTTTCCCCTTGTGCTCGGTGAAAAGAACAAAAAACTTCAGGTGCTTTCCCCTAAGCCGATGCTAAGTTTAGAAACTCTACAGTTAACTAAACATGCTGTACTCTCATTCACCGATGCCCGCCCACACACACACTCACACACCAGGGACTTTTTTCAGTGCTGAACAGAAAGTATGTGAGGAATTAGGGCATTTGTAAATGTTTTGTTTGTGAAGTGATATTTACTTCTAGTCTAAACCACTTCTGCTGCAGCACTTCAATTAGGAAAACCTTTAGAAACTTTTGGTGACATTTAAACAATTTGTCCTAGTTTAAAGTTCCATAACATCATGTTTATTTAAGAATTTTCATGTTGCTTACAGGAAAACTCATACATCAAAAGTGAAATGTTGAGTTTGCTAAAGCATACACTGTGTTTGAGTACATTTTTTTAAATCTAGGAAACAAATAGGAGGTACAGTGGCTAACAGGCTGGTGCAGAACCAACAGCCTGTCACTGAATGTGGAAAAACAAAAGACATGGTTGTTGACCTCAGCAGAGCTCACCCTGATCACTGTCCACTGGATATAAATGGCATCTCAGTGGAGATCGTCCAAGGCACCAAGTTCACATCACAGAGAGCCAGACATGGAGCCTCAATACCAGTTTGAAAGCCCAGCAGTATCTTTTCTCACCCTCCCCTCAATCTTCAGCACATTCTACAGAGGCTCTCTCTGTAGACAGCATTCTCTGCAGCTGCATCACAACCTGGTTTGGGTATTACTGAGCATCAGAACACAAGAACCAACAGAGAATGGTGAGGGCAGCTAGGTAAACCCTCTCTAGTTTTTGTCATGAAAATTATTGTCATGAACATGTACACCAAAAACTTCATCTGCAAAGCCACAAGCAGTGTAGACACAACTTCACACACTCTCTTTTTCCCTCTGTTCTTTGAGTTGCACCAAGATCCTAGAGGAATCTTGTTTTGCTTTACTTTGTACTGTACATATTATAATAAAATTATATTAAACCTGCTTTACTCAAATTCCCTCTGGTAAAACACCACAATCATTTTAATACATTTTTTGTGGGTCACAAACAACATATAACAATATCTGTGTATCATGAATGTGTGCATAAGAATGTAGACATGTAGGGTGTAATCATTAATTGTGGGAGGCTTACTTGCCCTACTTTGTTAAAACTAACCCTGCCATGTGAAATGTTCAGCCTGACTGACTTCAACACAGTTTTATATTACAGCCATCAAAAGGGGGATTAAAATGACATTGGTGTGATTTCTGTTTGTTCACATTTAAAACACTCAGAACAGAAGTAACATAATAATAATAATAATAATAATAATAATAATAATAATAATAATAATAAGAAGAATATTTTTTTAATATAGCACCATTCCAGAGCTCAATGACACTTTACAATGCATGTAGTAAAGATAAGATAATACAAACGGACATTGAAGGAAAACAGTAATTAAGTAGAGAAACATTAGGTCAACAAATATACAAAAAATCAAATATAACAAACAGGAAAGTACAAAACAAAACCGACAGAAAAGCAGAGGACAAGTGGATAAAACAAAGCAGTCAGTTTATCAAATCAGATGTGTAGCATTCAGAAAATAGATGAGTTTTGAGTTAAGATTTAAATTCTGAGATATTGTTAACAAAACGGAGTGAGCGTGGTAGAGAGTTCCAAAGTTTAGGCACAATAACACTAAATAATCTGCCCCTCATTGAAGAGAGGCAGAACTGAGGGACAGTGAGGAGGCCAGAATCAGAAGAACATAGTGAGCGGGTCGGGATGTAGGGGATAAACAGACTGCAAAGCTAAGAGGGAGCTAAGACATTTAAAGATTTGAAAGCAAGGAGAACGTTGTAGCCGCAGAGTTTTGAATATATTGTAATCTAGAGATGGAGTTGGCAGGGAGACCAATGAAGAGGGCATTACAGAAATCAATGCGTGATGAGACGAATGCATGGATGACAGTCTAGTACTGATGAAGGGACGCAGTTGGGTAATACGAAGAATGCAGATTTAGAGACTGAAAAGAGAGTGTGGAGTCAAAGATTACACCTACATTTTTGGCAGAAGTAGATGCTTTGATGTGAGAGCCTGCAATCTCATAGGTGGATCTAGCAGAAATGTTGCTAGTGAGTGCTGGGGTTCCAATGAAAATTATCTCAGTTAAGCCAATCTTTAATGTCCTTCACACAAGCAGAGATTTTGTCAAGTTGGGCAGATGGTGTGGGTGTACAGATAAAGTTGAGAAGATGAGAAGAAAACCAAGAGAGTGCAGTACCAGAGAGATGAGAAATAAGTAAGTCATGAGAGATAGTATCGAAGGCAGAGCTGAGATCAAGTAGCAGAAGTATAGACAAGAAGCCAGACTCACCAGAAAGCAGAAGATCATTCACTACCTTTACAAGTGCAGTTTCAGTACTATGGAGGGGGCGAAAGCCAACTTGAAAAGGGTCAAAGAGATTATTATCAACCAGAAAAGACTGAAGTTGGACAGCAACAGTACTTTCCAGTAATTTAGATATGAAAGGTAAATTAGAAATGGGACGATAATTAGATAGAACTGAGGGGTCGAGGTTGGGTTTCTTGAGCACAGGTGTAACTGCAGTAGTTTTTAGCGGCAGAGGATTTGAAGTAGAGATAAGAGATGCGTTGATGAAGTGAGAGATAGGTGCAGAAATGGCAGAGTGGCAAAGTTTTAGGAGAGAATTAGGAGCAGGATCAAGGTGACAGGATGAAGAGTTGTATTTCAAGATTAGTTTAGAAACAGAGTCTGGTGTCGTCCGAGAAAAACAAAACCAAGACTGACTGGATAGATTTGATGAATGGCTGAGCTCTGTATCAGTAGGGAAACATTATGACAGCATTATGACAACTGAGAGTGACATGATATGACCGATTCCGCAGTTCATGATCTTTTTAACAGTAGCTTAAGCTCTTTACCTTTTAATACAGCCTGGTTTTGTAGTATTGGCATGTGAGCTTAAAACTACTTTAAGCTTAAAGCTACTTTATCTTATAGCTAACATTGGAAGATTATGTTTGCTGAGGAATATGCAGCAAAGTAGGTCAGATTCAATGTCTGATAAATCGGATATCATTCCCAAATTCATCATGCTGATACTTGTAAGGGCTACTCTTAGTCTCAAACATTTGCAGTTTCAACATACTTGCCCTTGTCATAAAACCCAATCAATCACATAATGATATTTCTGGACGAAAGATTTGAAATGATGAGTGATAGTTGAAATGTGGGTGAAAGATAACAGCAGAAATTGCAACTGCTGTTCTGTCACATGTTTTTTACACGGTGTTCCTGCACTGTGCTATTGGATCTGTGAAGAAAAGGTGTCTGAAGGGTCAAGTCAAAGGAGTCATCAGTTTCTTTTTGAATCTTCATTACATTTACCCCTAACACCGCATTCAGTTAAATAAAGACACAAACTAGACTCTGGTTTTGGCTTCCAAAGTTGCGTCAGAGGAGCTCCAGGGTATAGGCAGATGTATATGCAGAGGGTCCCTGATTTTATTTAGGGTATTTAATTGGTGTAACGCAGGTGGAAACCTGTACCACATTATATCCCAATTAAAGATGGCCTAACACACCCAGAGTTTTTTTTCCAGAACCAATAGTCCTTATCCTTTGACACAAAGCCATTATGCTCTGACTATGCTCTTCACTCACTACTATTTGATGCAGGTTTGAGCAATATAGAAAGGCTTCATCGAAACACAGTATGTAGCACAACATTAAATCTGAGCTTTTTACAGCCCCCACTGCACAGAATCCATTAAACACAACTAATTATCATAATAAAACTTGTAGTTGGGCAGTTTTCAACTGTCATTGCTGACAAAATGTGCCTTATTCTTAGAATAACACAGTGCCCACCCCTAACGTAATTACTAAAGCAGCTGGCTGTGCTAACTAGATTATCACAGACCATTTGAACAGCTACACATCTGCTTAATGTGTCTAAACCTTAAAGATAAGGAGTGTGGAAGTGTATGGGACTTTTTTTTTTTATTACAATTTTGACAGTTTCACCCACTTTTTAGGATTCCACTGTCACAGAATACCACAGAATACTGGGAGACTCGAGAGTAGTAAACATTTCGCCTGACTCCTGGTAGGGGTCAAATTCCAACACTTGTTTTTTATGAACTCAGTCTTCACCTTATTTATACTGGATCGAGCAGGTTTGAGAGTTGTTTTCTTTTATAAAACACTTTACCTGTGACCATTTGACCCCAGTGCCTGAAGATGGCTCCTACTTACAAATCACCTGTATATTTTTATTGCCAGTTGCTTATAAGCCTCTTTGGATATATGGAAGCAGGCCAGTGTAAGCAAGAGTGACGAGGAAGTTCTGGTATTGTTTGTGGCAATCAGCCATTACTTTCATTTCCTCAAAAATAGTTTCACTCTCGCCCACACTTAATAAGCTGAACTGAAAAAAATAAGGCAACTCGACACCAAATGTAAAGACTTACTTCACAGCCTATTCAAGCCTATTCAGATTAATCTAGATAAAAAAAAAATTAATCTATGCCCACCACTAATATATATATATATATATAATCTGATATTGATATCTGATATAACATCAAAGAAAAGGCAAATTTACAAAGTATTTACAAAAGTTTATTGACAACGTAGACTTTAACATTCAGAAATCGGCATTTACATGACATACAACTCAAAGCCTTTTAAAACCCTCTTTATATAAAATTATATTAGGGAAATATTAATTATATATATATATATACACACACACACACACACACACACACACACACACACACACATACATATATATGTGTGTGTGTGTGTGTGTGTGTGTATAAAAAGAGCAAGTGTATAAAAGTATTTACAGTGTAGACTTAATAACATTCAGGAGTCTGTATTTACATGAAATACAAGAAAAAATATCCCATAGGGAGTACAAAGTACTAAAATGTAAGCACACACCCGAAGAAAACCACCCCAATCAGAGGTTAAGGTGTGAAAGTAATGCGAATGACTGCATCTGAACAAATAATCAGACTACAGCAAACCCTATATCTACAAATAATCAGACTACACAATGATTCTTACACAGCAGCTAGAGAAGTGCACAAAGCACCACTGACCTTTGTTTCTAAAATCATGAGAGTAATAACGAGTGCAACATGACGGAATAGCCAGTGATAAAGTCCAGGTGGACAGCAATTGTTTGTTGTCTCTCTTCTCCCTTTTTAATGTATATATTCTTTACCTCTTATGTTTTGTTCTCCACATTCACCTTAATGTTCAGCAACACAGCGCTAGTTCATGACACCCCAGCCCGCCCCCGCCCCTCGGATAAAATACAAGAAAGAAAAATACTGGCATCATATGTCAACTCCAACTAGTTTTTCCTGTTCTGGTTCAGAGAAGGCCATGCTTACTTTGATTTCAAACATTCAGAGATTTTCATCATGGGAAATATGATGACAGATAATAACTACAAATGCAGTCAAGAATAGTATTTGCTCCCCCGTTACAGAAAGTTCTGATCGTGTCACAGTAGAAAACCTGTCTGTAAACGTACAAATTTACATTTCAAAACAGTCCGAATTTGTTACGCTGATCAACAACAGTAACTAAATTCCTAAGGCCTGTTATCAGTCACGCTGTTGACCACACACCGTCCAAGCTGTCTTCACAGTGAAGGGCCACCATAATTTACAGATCACTCAAAATGGTGTTATTTCACAGTCTCCATCACACAGGGCAGCTCTTCATCATTGGAACTCCTGCCTGCAGATCCTCAACAACCTCCTGTAACATTATTTTAAAATCTGAATTAATGTACTGAAAACATTACAGAGGAGGGAGTTACTAGTTGTGAAACGGCTAAAAATCCTAATACTGGCAGATATTTCAGAAACCCCTAACAGCTAGAAAACCTAGAGCAACAGATCAATATATACTTTAAACAAAGATCCATTTTTAATGGTAACAGAGCATAAATCTTCTGTATAACAAAAATATTATTCATACCCTTTTTTGTATGTTCTGATGACGTTTTCTAAGCACTAGGACCATAATTACTGCTCCAGTCACAAGCAACAGTGCTACCAGCGATGCGGGAATTCCAGCCGGAAGATTTGCCAGTTCCTTCTTCTCTCCATCTCCTAAAACAAAACAAAGTCACAACTGTATTTGCAATTGTTTCAAAATTATACAGGGAACTATGACCCAGTGTACTAGAGAGCACTGGTATACAAAATGGGAATTTTCCACAGATTTAAAGGAATAGTTTGGTAAAAAAAAAAATATTATAATTGACACAAATTGTAATTTTCTCCATATGTACATTTGGAGTTCAAATTTTCCTTCTTTAGTTTAGAACTAACGTATGACTCATCTTGGATCAGATTCATCTGTATTGTTGACAGTGGTGGTCAGTCTAAGTATGCTGACTGTAACTTTTAGCTTCACAGTGAAGTTTTGTTCCTTTTTATAGCTTTTATAGAAAGTCAAACTGTGTCCTAAACCACACTGACGTGTCTGCATCCCCTAATATGAAAAAACGCTTTATGCGATTTGAGAAGGCTAAGAAAAGTTTTAGGGGTATAAGACTTGTTTGACGTCTAGAGTTTATTAACAATGTTAACCTTGTAATTCCTAAAACTAAAGAAGCAAAAGAAGAAATAATGTCTTGGTTTATTACCGACATTCGAGGCAAATGGAAAATTGTGTAATTTGACCTTTTTTTTGTGCATAAATTTGTGTTTTTTGTGTATGTAAACATATTTTTTAGGTTCAAACAGAATTCTACCACCCCGTTTTCATTTCATTTTAAGAAGTACTATACTATACTACAAAATGTTTTTAATTACAAATGTGTAAAATGCATCATAAGACTATTATTACTAGACAAAATAACTAAAAACAACTAAATGATAGCAAACGTTTTTACCTCTATATTCAGATGTATTAGGTGTAGGATGGTCTATAGGTGGAGGTTCTGTTGGAGTATATTGCAAACCTAGTTTGAAATATGAAGATAAGTGATGAACACTTTAGACAACTGCTTAGCATTTTTTTCAACAGTCTGACAAAATGGAAAACATGTAAGTTCAAACTTGAATTGCTTACGTTCTGTAATAATCAGGCTAACTTCTGTTTGTCGAAATCCATCGTTGTCAAAAGTGTAACAAGTAAAATTTCTCTGATCAGAAAAGGAGACTTGAAGTAGAAGCAGAGTACAGTTTCCTTTCTCACTGGACAGGAAAAGAAGACTTTTGTTCTTGTACAAATCAGCAACGGTGTAATCTGTCTTAACACTTTGGAAATAGTTCACCACAATCTTCCCCTCCTGCCACACCACTTGGTAAGTTGTTTCAGAGCAGTTGCATGGCAGAAGCACATTCTCTCCAACAGTGGCGTTCATTTCAATGTGTGTAGCTGTGCCACCTGCAAAAACCAGGGAAGGGAAATTGATGAAATTATTCATAAACATTAATGTATTGTACAAGGCACTGGGGCACTACACCCACTCTACAAAAAAGGTTTACAAAAGGTTCTTTGAGCAATGCCATGGAAGAACAACTTTAGATCCCAAAAGAACTCATTTTGAATGTAAAGACCGTTTAAAGGCTTGAAGAACCAGATACTTTAAAGATTCTTTACCAATATATGGGTTCTATCAAAAAAAATAAATTTTGCATCGGTTCTTTAAACTTCAAATGATTGTATTCATGCTCCACACGCACGAAAGTTGTCAAAATGGTTCTTTATGAACCATCAACTGAAAGGTTCCATAAGAAGCGCAATCAAAAATGGTTCTTCTATGGTATTACAACAAAGCATCTGCGTTGGCATCTTCCTTTTTAAATGTGGGAACAAAATTCTGACACGGATTAAACCACTGGGTCAAGTCTGTTCTACTAAAACGGATGTAGGTATGACGTCAAGTTATGGAAGTAGTGCTGACGCTACATATCCATTCCATTCAAGCTTTTCGGCAGAATGATCATTGTGGCTCTGTACAGTATTTTGCTCTAAAGAAGCAGAAACGTTGTGTGTAATAGTAAATTCTACAGTCACCTACTATAATTTCAGCAATTTTACCATTTGAGGCTGTGAATAAAAGACACTAAATTACATTTTGTATATAATGCCAATGTCACCAAAAAGAAGAAGTGAGAGTGGCCCTCGTACGTCAACTTATTAGCATTCTGTTTTCAGGTTTCAGTTCTTCCTTCTTTGTTTTTTTTAATCACATGGACTGCTTCCTCTGTCTGCCACCATACACACCCCTGTCTCACTCAACTCACCTCTAACGACCTCAGGCTTGAATAAATACATCAATGCTGCAATCAGTACTAGAAAGAATACTAGGCAATTAGGAACAGAGCTGGAAAGTCTGAGTCACTACTGAACAATCTTTCAACACATAACCTCCACTGATACAGGCACACACCCACAGTAACTGCACAGTATAAAATGACTGTCTAAACAGTAGAAAGTAGAGTGGCTGCTGTACATGCAATTCATTTTCACACGTGCTGTGAAAAGGAAACACTTCTGTCACTGGGTTAGGAAGAGTACGTGTCTTATCTACTATTTATAGTTTCACAAGGCCTTGTTTTGTTATTCTGACCCTAATCTCCATGACCCTGCAGAAAAAGAAAAACTTGTTTTGGCTTCACTGTCCAAAGTCTGAAGCTAAGCACTTACCCATGAGTAGCACTGCCAGAACCCACAACTTTATGACAGTCCTAAAAGTAAAGAGAACAGCCAAGTTAGAAGACATGTCACAGTTTAGGCAGGCACTGTTGCAATCTGAGCCAAAGCATTATTAGCCTAGCACCCCGGACCAGGATTGAGCAATATTTCAAAAAAAAAAAAAACATGTTATTGAGTCATGATGTCATTTTTTTCAGATACGATCAAGTGAAGAAACTGAGACAGCAGGATCAGTTACAAGCTGGTATCGGAAGTCATAAGGAACACGATGATAAAATTTTTAACACGAAACATTTAAACAACCCAACAGAATCGTATTCCCCATCCCTAATCCCCCACAACTGCGATTCATTCCAAAGTCAAACAGCGAGTATGATGATCACTTTTTAGAGCCCCGATCATACATATTCAGAAGCTTTAGATTCTTGGCACTCTTTGCAAATGCTTGTGGTGTTAAGATGACAGTAAGGAGAACTTTATGAACCCAAGCTTAAATTTACGAGGACATGTACACACCAATTTTCAGAAAAGAGTGAGATGACCTGCAGTCTGATCAAAAAACAATAAGCAAACATTTTCTATCAGACTGTCCTTTACTGCATGACTGCAGTTTAAGGAAGTGGTTGACCATTTTTAAAGCTTCTAACCTTTCAGCTTAGCACCACTATTAAGCTTTTACACCACTATTTCTTATTACTTTGTTGAATTAAATCCAGAACATGACCTCAGTTTCGTTTCACTGAATTCATACTAAATACTAACACCAAACACCACTGTACGTTATACAACAGTTACATCCCCGCTGAGATTTGCAGTACTATAGAACAGAAACATTATAACGTTTGTACAAAAAAGTCATTTAATAATCCTGGGGGTTGTTTTAAAAAAGGAAAACTTCAAGCTTGCTCACATTCCTATACAAAAGTCACATAAAAAGATCTTTAAAAGAATTTAACCAGTTAACGCAAGTCGCCCGGGCTCCTGCCACTATAATAAAACATGCAGTTTTAATACTTTACCGTGTTTGTGTCATTTTGTCCAGATCGCTGGTTCTGAGAGCTGCTACTAGGAGGCAGGTCGTGTTGCATGTGATCCCAAAAGCTGAAACTTTTCCTTTTTTCCTCCTCCCGCCCACTCTCTCGATCCACGTTTCCCTCCACGTCCGTTTTCTCTCACACACCGGCTGTTTATTGGACACGTGTCTGTGTATCTATTGCCTTACTGACAGACTGCCATACTTCCCTCCGCTCCTGTCTACATGCCTTTATTACTTGACAGAGTGGAACGAACCTCATTTCGCCTAAAGAAAAACAGCTCTTTATCTTCCACGAGATGGCGCTACTGGACAACAGTTTGTTTGTTTGTTTGTTTGTTTGTTTGTTTTCCGGACTCTGTTCGGCTCTCATTCCCTCGATTGCACTACAGACAGATCCTATAATTAGGGGTATGTATATATACTGTGTGTGTGTGTGTGTGTGTGTGTGTGTGTGTGTGTGTGTGTGTGTGTGTGTGTGTGTGTGTGTG
>JBBJLR010000002.1:6231976-6247521 GCA_037577145.1 Brachypetersius gabonensis | reverse complement strand
TAGTGTTGATTGGTGTAGTTTTCAAATTAAAGAAATCTGTTAATGTACAATTTGTAGTTGTGGTGCTCATTAATTTTTGGTGGGTGCTCCTAAATTTTTGCTGATGCTCCTAACGTTTTGAAGTTGGGAGCACCAGTGCTACCAAGTAAAAAAGCGATTTTTGAGCCCTGTATGGAGAGAGAGAAAGAGTTAAACTACATTAGACTGAATTTGTTAACAGGTATTGCCTGGTGTGTTTTCACAGCTGTGTAGATGGAATTCACTGGATGAAAAAGATCACTTGTCTTTTATAACCAATTACTCATTTATACCGGAGTTACAAAAAAGCATGTAAAATTCAGTTTTGTGTGGTACCAGCTGTACAAACACTACATTAAAGTGATAAAAATATCGGAGCTATTCCAGACATTCTTTTGTTTTTTCTTCATGTCTTTAAATGAAGATGTAAAAAACAAAAATGGAAAATTGCTCAGAAACATGCTAGTTTGGTGGTGCACAAAAGACAGATTCCTGTATGGACTGTACAAAACGTAGAAAAACATACCCAAAACGTATTACTGAATTTAAAACAAAACAAAAAAACCAGCTCAGCTAATAACCATTTGTGTACCGCACACACATTTTTATTGTACAGAATGTGTTCATTTAACTTTCGGGAGTTTTCTGGGGGGTTTTTTCAGCTTAATTAACACACATTTGTAATTTCTGCAGTGAAGAAATGATATTACTAGGAAGATTATAAGAATTACTAGAAAATGAGACAGAAAAAACATGACTGAACAGATGGATGAAAATAGAGCTCAGCAGGTCAACATGTTCTCACACAGCCTCACATGCAGAGGCTTAAGATGTAAAAGACAAATTAGAGAGTGAGAGAAATAGATAGAGGTGGGCTAGGGGTAGGGACGGAGGTAGTAGTGGGGGTGGGGGAGGGATCTCCCTCAGGATTTTACTCACTGTTCCCCCAATGAAAATGGAACAGCTGAGAGATTTATTGAATTCAAAGAGCACTAGAGTGTGACTGATAAGTCTCTGTAATAAGGAGTGATTTCGAATGCAGGGCCAGTATACTGTTGCTTATTGGCCATGACATAGAAAAGCTATTAGAATAGAAACTTGAATTGGCTTACAAACATCAGACAATGTCCCTGGTTAGGTTGCATCAACAAAGACAGTGTCCCTCATGCCCATCCCAGTGATGTTTGTGACAGTCACTTTCAGCCACGCAAATAATATCCAGAAATGCACCTTTCACCCAGTTCTACTGTGAAAGTACCCACTTCCAGTATCACATGCTGTGCCACCAGGTCTGCTAGGCTGCCGATGGGCATAAAGTAGTCCTTATCATATCTCACAGCAGCTTTCCCAACAGAAACATGTCCTTAGAGAGAACAAACAACCCACAGTCCTCATAGAGATTAAAGGCCCAAAAATGTATTCTTAGACTGCCGCGTGTTATGTAATAATAATACAACAAAAACGAACGAATACACTGGATATAATAAAACTTTTCTAAAGGTATTAGAATGGTATGTCTTTGTCTGAGTTACAAACACAGATTATATTGCCAAGATGTCCTGGTTTTTGTCACCAGGGTTAAAAAGTAACTTAATACTTAAAAACAAGTTGACTTATGTTAATAATGTACCAGTTCATAGAACCGAGAATCCGCATACATAGTTGTCTCGTTGGTTACAGATTCATATACAGGGAGAAATAATCTGATTGTTTTTTGGAGTAGAAACTGGATTACTCAATTTAGAGCGATTGTTAGAAACAGTAAGGGGATGAATAATCATACCATGTGATTCTTTGTCCTGCCAAACGTCATATTGCAAAATCTTCACATGCATTATTTAACCTGGTGCAATTGTGCTGTTGCGAAATACTGCAAAGGCAGCAGAAGGTGATTGTGTGAAAATTGTGCTTCACTTACGCAAGAATAGTTATTTTTTGCCTCTTACTGTACTAAATGTAAAATATACAGTGTACCTGATTCTGATGGTGTCCTTCTCTGTGCCTTGGTGGTAGGTGCCGTTAGATGATTCAGTGGGTTTGCTGGCAGAGCCTCAGGTGGCCATGTTCTGTGGGAAACTCAACATGCACATCAACGTCCAGAGCGGCAAGTGGGAACCTGATCCTTCTGGCTCCAAGAGCTGCATCAGTACCAAGGAGGGAATTCTGCAGTACTGCCAGGAGGTACAGACAGAGACCAAGACTGCAGAAAGGATGAATGGAAAAGAGACAAAATATTGAGAACCCAGTGAAATGAAATGGTCGTTAATCAGAGCTAGTCTAGTCCGACACATCATTTCCTGCAGAAACCGACTTGTTTTCATTTCAGTTTTTTTACAGAAACCAATATTCTGTAACTGACATTTATTAAGTTTGTTATTAAAAAAATATTTTTGTAAATGTTGCAGACATTTATTAAGTTTGTTATTAAAAAAATATTTTTGTAAATGTTGCAGAACTTTTTTTTTTTTATTTTGAAAACTAGTAGTATTTCCACTGGTATTTCCACTGGTATTGATTGTTGATATGCTTGTTGTTCCTGTAGGTTTACCCTGATCTTCAGATCACTAATGTGGTGGAGGCAAACCAGCCCGTCAGCATCCAGAACTGGTGCAAGAAAGGCCGACGTCAGTGCCGCAGCCACACACATATTGTAGTGCCCTACCGCTGCCTGGGTAAGTGTGTGTGTGTGTGTGTGTATGTATGTGTGTGTGTGTGTGTGTGTGTGTGTGTTTGTGTGTGTGTGTGTGTGAGTTTGTGTGCTTACACTAGGACTGTCCATCAGCGTGATGTACTTGTTAGTGCACCCTCCCACTCTTTGGGTATTAACCTGGATATCTAGGCCATTAAAGTAATGCCTTTAGGGTGAATGTCCGCATGTGCTTTTATTGTTCGGGCGCACCATCTGTCCTCTGCCTGGGAAAACAACGACATGTATTAGTTCTCACATACTGATTGAAGAAACATCTGATTTGCCTCAAGTTCTCTGTCTTTGCATGTATATATATTTATATAATATAGTCTGAATAGGAGTATACTGAATACTGAATTTCTATTGGTGTAAGGATATATATATTTTCAGGTTTCATACAGTTTTTGAGCCACAAGCCGCAGTTTTCAATATTTCAAAGCATCTTGATTCTACAGAGTTCTCAAGTAAAGCTTTTTCACTGTTTGCTGCGTCAGCCCCTCAGAAGTGACACAGTTTTGAAGTTTAGCTTTCATTGTCGAAGTGGAGGAACACTAAAATTCAGCTACATATTCCTATGAGAAACAAAGTGTCATGTGTTCATTATTTACTGTAGAGCTATATAGAAAAATCTTGTGCATTGAAAAAGCTGTACAGCTAAATGGAAAATGTCCCTTTGGGAAGTCTGGCACAGAGAACGTGAGGATCTTGCTCTGTTATAGCCTAAGGGCTTATTAATGCCCTGTAATAAATAGCTATTTTAGCAGTAATATTTCTTAGCATTTGCTTACTTGTTAAGCACCGATATCTAACAACCCTTCAACCCTTTATTTTCTGATTCTCTTTGTCTGTTTTAGAAGATAACAATGTCATTTTACAATATGTTTGTGATTTCCAGTTGGGGAGTTTGTGAGCGATGCCCTTCTGGTTCCTGATAAGTGCAAGTTCCTCCACCAGGAGCGGATGGATATGTGTGAGAGCCACCTGCACTGGCATACTGTGGCCAAAGAGGTCAGAGTCTATTATGTACATTTTACATACATGCATATATATGCAGCTATGTACAGTGTCATTAAAACGTTAGTCTTGTATAAGCCACCATATGCACCACATGCAGCCCATGAGGAGGTTCTTTCTGCGGTTCGTATACTGATGAGTAATCGACCCACTTCTCTCTCTCACTTTCTTCCTCTCCCTCTTGCTTTTGACTTCCTTCCTCCCTGCAGTCCTGTGGCGATCAGTCCATGAATCTTCATGACTTCGGGATGCTGTTGCCGTGCGGTATTGATCGTTTCCGTGGAGTGGAGTTTGTTTGCTGTCCAGTAGAGGAGCAGCAGGACTCTGATGCTGAGGAACAGGAGGAGGCCAACTCAGATGTGTGGTGGGGAGGTGCCGAGACAGAGTACAGTGACAGGTACACACACAGACACACACACCATACTGTCTCACGCACACACTGGAACAAGGGACATGTTTAGTAATATATGGATAACATTTTGGAAGGAAACAAACTTAATTATTATTACTATTTGATTAGAAAGAGTTTGTGACTCCACGTGACATTTATTTAAACAGACCCTTGCAAGACTCTTTTTCTGCAGACGTCTGCGGGTTTGCATCCAGAATGTTTTTGTACACTTCTGGGTTCATGATCCCATCAGTGACCTAAAGCTCACTGACATAATTGTAAGAAAAACAGCCAGACATTTCTGCCTCAAAAACATAAATGTATCTCTCAAGCAACTGTATTATGTATGCATTACATCTTAAGCTGCTGCATGTAATAAACAATTTTATGAGTTACAATGCTTGCTGGGATATTTGAATACTGATTGTTTTAAAAGAAAATGTGTAAAACAAAACGCTAATTGCTGATTCAGACATACACATGACATATATTTCTCACCATAAAACACGTCTTAAAACGTTTATAAACAAATTTATATATCCACATAAACAAATTTTTATAGCTCCAGCATAGATGTTTTTAGTCAAGAAGATGGCAAAACCAGGAGTGAAACAGTTAGTATCTGCTTAAACTAAAGGCAGTTGAATTCCACAGTAATATTTACATCTTACCAGTGGTCCATGAGCATTGACATATTTTGTATTTGATATTAATTCTGGAGAGTAAAGGAATACAATAAATATCAGGAAACCCGATTCTTTGTTTTAGCAGGTCGTTTAATCTGCCTTTAATTTAAGCCTTTCATTCTGAATAAAATGGTCACAGCTTACTGTGAGGGGATCCTAAGTTATGGATGACAATCTAACAAGATTAGAGAGGAGCAGTATTTTACAGAGCAATAGAGACTTTGCATTTTTAGTAGTGGTGCGTTAAGATAACGTGCTGCGTTAATGTGAGACTCTTAACGGGCGATAAAATCAGTATCGCCGTTAATATATTCACAAAGTTGGGTTGGAAACTGGGCCTATACTACGCAAGCTATGATGACTTTCACCTTGATATTTTAGTGCGGATGTATACGTCACTAGGAAGGCAAGACAAGGAGGGGCTTAGCCTTAGCCTTAGCCCCAGCCCCCAGGGCTGTAGGAATGAATTAGCGTGTATAGAAGGCTGAAAACTTTTCACCAAACCTTTCCCTTCGCTTAAGGAAACAAGTAAAGTTAAGCAGTGAACAGTTATGGACACCCATAGTATCGTTTTGTTAAACTGAGTACAAACGGCGCTACCAGAGAACGAGAGGGCTCCGGTTGCTACTCGCTAACAAGCAGCGCCGTGCCTGCTACCTACAGCAGCTTCAACAGCCAGTACATCATTTAAATTCAATAATGATAGCTAGACTTATTATTCTTCATTTCAATATATAGTCTTGTTTCTATTTGTAAAGTGCCTATCTGCGCTCAGTGATATATTGTATGAAATGTAATCTATGCCCACCACTAATTTTTAGGCTCCCATTTATAGATTTATATGACCCTGAGGAATAGAAGCCAACGTGTTAGAACACTTTTCTTTCTTTGTCACCTGCTTGTCCAGACAAGCCCCTTCAGAGCAGCAGGAGCAGGAGTCCGAAACCACCGAGGACGACAAGGACACAGAGGACACAGAGGATGATGAAGAAGAGGCCTGGGATAACGATGAGGATGGTGATGGTGTGGAAGACGCTGATGAGGAAGACGAAGAGGATGAAGATATCGAACGTGATACCAGTGAGCAAGCCTCCAATGTTGCCATGACGACCACCACTACTACAACCACTGAGTCTATAGAGGAGGTTGTGCGAGGTAAGATGTGTTTGGCATGCATGCATCTTCAGAACAGGTTAGGCAGCCTCTGTTGAATGAGGGCATTATTTGATGGCTTAATATGTCTTTTTTTCAGTCTGATTTACCCATTTTGTTTACCAGAGTTGGTTTATTTTTTAAGGGAAAGAACAAGCAGTTTTATTCGTCACATGGTTGACTGTGTTTGAAATGTGTGCACATGAATATGATCAAACTAACAGTTTGTGTGTGTGTGTGTGTCTATGTTTGTTTGTGTGTATGCGCATCAAAGCTGGAGTCCTCGTGACCTCCAGAATAATAGGAGCCTAGTCATGGATTTACCCTCAGTATGTGCATCTAAGAAGTTTCTTCATCCAAATGTTTGTTTTGGCCTAAAACTAATAGAAATTGTTATACGTTTTATAATTTGTGACCTCCTCTACCCTTTAGGTTAGTCTGTCTAGTGACTCCAACACAATAGAACCTTTGATTATTTGTCGTAAAAAGAGTTTTTCAATGCTTTTCCATTGGCACAAGGAACTGCACAAATGTTTTTTCATTACATATAAAGTGACCCACACTTGTGCTGTCATGGCGGTGCTTGATGGCTGGGCCAAAAGCAGGCTGCAGCGAAGCTGACTATGTCACTACTTTTTGATTGGTTAAAATGTTGCCATGACAACAGACAGACTGAAAAAGAGGCCTTTGTTGTATTTTACTGTCTGCACAAAATGTAAAACAACAATGGAGATGCAAAGTAACAACTGAGAAGTCAATGAAGTACAAGCACTGCTGTCTGATACATTTCAGTGGGAGTATCTAAGGCTGTCAGAAATGTTGTGCGAAGGTGTACAAGGACATCATTATCAAGTTAGCTGTGTTATGTATTCATTGCATGGCTAAAAAATGCAGAGAAACAAAAATAAAAAGCTCAAACAGGACTATAAAAAGACCACCAAAACAAAAACGGCTCTGACAGAAAACCTTTCGCTGGTACGACTCCATGGATGCGGTTTTGGGACAATGACCGGCCATAAACTGTGGGGAGGGAATCGCGCTGCCAGTGCGTCAGCAGCACTGTTACCGGGCTCAGATTCTATGGAAAATCAAAGCATCCTACTTCTTCCAAGCCATCGCAGTACGGTTTAGGTACAGCGGGTTTCTTGTATGCCTATGGAAAGTGCATGAAGAGTGTTTACTTTGAGGCTAAAATGCCTCAATTAAAGCCAGCTACAATTTAGGATTTATTTCTCATTTGTCATCTGAATAAAGCATGTCATCCCAAAGACATATTTATCTTGGAAGCTGCTCCTACTGTTTTTGCCCTGTATTCTTTTTTAGAATCAACTGAGCTCCAATACTTTTATTTACAACTCGCAGCCTTTTTAGCCCCACCTTTGGGCTCCCTGTTCAAAAAATAAAAATAACATACAGTCTTGAACAGAATGTCATAGAGCGTCAAAAACACACATCAGCAATCAGATATGAGTTTCTTATTGTCTTGGCCAGTATGTGATGGTTTAGTCATTTGGTTGTCTTGCACAATGTTAACAAGTTGAAACACTCCTATAACGTCTCAGAAACAAATTTCAAATATGCATGGATTGATCACACCACACTAGAGCTAGAGATGAGAACATTTTTTAGTTTATAGTTTTTCTTTAACAAACATACAATAAATAGAATAATTGAATTAAAAAAGCAGTTTATTCAGGCCTGGTCTCTGGCATGCTCTTGACTGCAGCTCATGGTTGTGTGTGTGTGTGTGTGTGTGTGTGTGTGTGTGTGTGTGTGTGTGTGTGTGTGTGTGTGTGTGTGCTTTTGTGCATGTGTGACACTGAATATCTTTTTTCGTCAGCTGTGTGCTGGGCCCCAGCGCGGAGGGGCCCATGTCGCGCCCTGCTGTCCCGCTGGTATTTTGTGGCGGAGACGGGCCGCTGCGCCCCCTTCATCTTTGGGGGCTGCGGAGGCAACCGCAATAACTTTGAGTCTGAGGAGTACTGCATGGCTGTGTGCAGCAGCAGTGTGTGTAAGTCCACAGAGCCGGAGAACCTGCCCCGTTTAGACGAGAGAGTCCGTCTCTTTGTTAACTCGCACTGTGTCTCGCTCTCTCTCTCTCTCTCTCTTTCTCTGCCCTTGCGCTATCAAGGCCTCAGCAGATGGCTGGCTGCATTAGTGTGCATGGATTACAGGTCCCTCTGAGGTGGCCATTTGGAGATACCCTCCAACTCCTGTTTAACACCCACTCACTCTGGAATGTTCTCTGTAGATTGAGAAATCTGACCTATTTTGAAGTGTGTGCGCATGTGAGTGTCCTTATAACAGCTTTTACACTGCTGTGTATGATGCAGGGCCAGATCTATATTAAGACTTTGTTACCCATACCAATTTTAATGATCAAATAGCTGATCATTTCATTTTAAACAGATAACATTTTTGCTAAAATTTTACCAAATTTTATATAGTATTTAATTAATGACAGTCCAGTAGTTTAAGGCTTTACTTACTTTAGTGTTTACTACAGGGCAAATCAGAATTGTTTCTTAAAACAAATAATAGACTGTAGACTAGACCATTTTAGTCTGCTTTTAGACTTTATACAGTTTTAGTGTTTATCTTTCATGTTACAATGGACAATTGTGATTTATATGGAAAGATTTCAGTTACAGCTGACTAGTCAATGTTGAAACTACCTACAAATGAACCTTGAATCTGACTGGAAACAGTCTGATTTCATGTCACTTTCTGTTGTTTAGACAGAAAGTGAATTCTGCTTAAATCAGATATATTGTAACAATGTTTAACCGACTGCTTTAACTGTCATTTGTCTGACAAGATCTAATTTTCAAATTCTAGTTAACAGCAGAAATTCAGAAATGTGGCATGCTGTTGTAAATGTACCGTCATAGACAGTAAATAACATGAACTGTAACCGAACGCTCCATTACAAATCAGCAGTCTGTTATTAACCCACAAGGCTTTGAACCATAAGTGTGTATTTATTTTATTATGCATAAAGGGACTTTAATACATGACATACATAATAATGCATTTCTTAAACAGAACTTAATACTGGCCAAATTATATCAGTCAATTATGTGTTATTGTTGCCTAACTCCATGTGCTTGTACTGCGAGTTGATCGAGTTTATCAACTTCACTGTGTCTGCGTTACAGTAGCTGTCCTTTTCTGTCGTGTTGCTTCCTGGGGGGGAAAGTGGAGCCCAGGTGTGGGTGGCTGGTCAGACCGGTCTGTGGCAGTTTCCGCACGATTAAGCAGAAATCTGGTCACTGTGGGAGAATGAGACCACACTGTTCCTGCAGCCTCTCTGAGCACACCAGACACCACCCTCCCCGCACCCCCTCCCCCCCGTCATACCCGCCTCACACAAGCTGACCCGCCGCAGGGCAAAGTCAACAGCAGGCTGGAACAATTTGGTGCTATTGCTGTTCTGATGTCAACAGTCTTGACTTGTGATACAATTTTTGCTTCAAGACGGCCTAATGGCTACTTACCTGACCTGTCTGTGTCCTGTCCACCCACAAATGCACTGTTTATGCAGGCAGGCTAGACCACTTACAAATCCTAATCGATCAGTTTCATTAATCGCAAGTGAATTTTCCTTTGTGAGTGAGAGATTATGTAATCAAGGAGTGCTAAACTAAACAGAAAGTTTAACAGATGCATTATTCTCTCTTTTGTCCGTCTCTTTGACTGACACCTAATAGATTGACTTTATTAACGTAGATAAGCTTCCTACTTAGAATTTAAGCAGTTGTTTATCCATAAAGAGCTTGATTTCATGACATAATCCTACATCTGTGCACACACCTACAACAGATATTATTTGAAATAAATAATGCTATCTAATTTATATTGCAATACACCAGTCTGCAATACTGGTATCACCAAATAAAACAATATGCAATGAGCCTCTAAGCAGTCACTGGGTGACAGGGTGACTGATTACAGCTCCAGGTATGGAGTTAAGACATTCCTCAGTTATTGGGTGGCCTTCAGCCATTAAAGGCACTCATTCACCAGGGTTTTTATAAAGGCCCCATATTCTACATCATAACTCATTCTTTCATGGCCATTTCCAACATCTATTAATAAAAATATAATTAAACAGGTTGTTTTGTTCCTGTGCTTGTAAGACTGACATATGTAAATGATCTCTTATAATTGGCAGTCCTGTTTTACTGCTGATTTAAAAGGCAGCATGGAACTTCATTATGAATGGGCTAAACTGCTGTAGGCTAAGGAGATGCAAAGATGGTTCTGTGACATCACAAAAATATGATTTTAGAAATTTGTCTTTGCCTCTTTGTTCCCCCATACATGGACTTTATGGATGGGAGAATTAATATTTTGAAATGTTTTATATTTTGTATGTTTTACAGTATTCACACACAAAGGATGACATCTGCTCCCGTTGGATTTGGGCCCTTTAAACTATTGGAAGGCATTGTGCAGTTTTGCATTAGGTTAAATAGGAGTCACAACTTATCTAACACAGCTACCAAAGAACACATTCTTGTGATAAGCCTGGGCAGGTCAGTTGTTTGTGCACGTTTAATACAAAAGCTGTCTAGAGTATTTGCAATAAGCATAAAGTACAAAGATGTGATTTAAGGAATATGCAAATTCAGTCAAGATAAAGGAAAAGGAAATTAATTAGTAGTTTGCTTTCCACATAGTGGAGGATTTTTATAAGAAACGTTATGCTCAGCATTATGAAGTTCTACTGGATACTGCAGGAAAATCTGACACACTATTGTGTAAAAAAGGGATTTTTGCAGAAGCAACATGTTTGTTATTGTTACCTCCTTGTGTTAGACATAAATAATGTATAGAATATTATATGAAGACGTGTGGGTGAGTTTGAAAAATGAATATTGGCCAACTCTAGTGTTCCTCTTATTCATTGAGACACAAAGGTAGGGTGTTGCAAGGGTTATGTGGGTGATATACTGTGATGTCATGCAAAATGATATGCCTTTTTTGCTTTGTTGGCTTGGATATGTAATATATAAATAAATTCCACCCATCGCACATAGGTCTTTACTACTCTCACACCAGTGAGCACATGGAGTTCAGTTTCTTTTTCAATTAAAAATGATATTTCGGTTATTAAACATCCCTAAATCTGAGGGTTGTGGCGGCACCCTGAACACTTCCCACTTTTCGTGTCCCTGCTGCTACCCCTGCCTTCTTCAGACGTCTCGGCATCTGTGAAGTACTTACAGTAGTGCACAATGGAAGTTAACACCATGCTGTTTTTCCGACGCCCCACTTTCCTTTGCTAACAGTCATGAAGCCTGATGCCTTTCTGTCTCTTCTTCTGCAGAAACGTTTCCAGAAAGACTGCTACTAACCAGTGTTCTCTTTTTTGCTTTTGGAATTACTGCATATTTGTTTCAAAATTGGTTCAGCATGTCTCTGAGGATAAAGAGAGTAACACTGTTATTTTTCATGCTTCCTCTCCGTTCCTGCTGTGCTCTCTCACCCTCCTCCAGTGCCCACCGTGGCCCCCAGTCCTCCCGATGCAGTGGGCCGCTACCTGGAGGCTCCAGGAGACGTTAATGAACACGCTCACTTCCAAAAGGCCAAAGAACGCCTGGAGGCCACGCACAGGGAGAGGATGTCTGAGGTGAGTGAACCGGAAGAAGAAGAGTGATGCAGAGCCAGGGTTCTCATCTGCAGTGCTGGACGGTCAAAGTCCAGCCCAGCTTTCAGATAGGCACGACACAGTTATTACATAATCATCTGAACACAATTATTTTAACTTTCCACTGTCATTAAGGTTTCACAATCATGTTATGTCACAACACGCAGAATATGAAATGGATGCCTTTTCATCAATTGGGACAAAAAAAGTGTCTTCGTATGAACAAAACCTCCATTTCTGTCATTTTCAATTATTTTGCATAATTTTTACATAGTATTTTTACATATTCTGTTAAAATTCCATATTGAAAGGACCCATAGAAATTACATTAAATGAATTCAGGATATTTTCTTCTCCTGGAAACATAAGGTTTCAATACAACAGTGTTGAAATGTAAAAGAAAAGAAAGCAGTGTTGGGACCATTTATGCTTTTGACTAAAACAATAAAAGTTTTAATTGTTAGAACACATTCAAGGCAATGTATGTTTGTCCATTTTATCTTATATTCTTGCCCAGCAAGTGTTTCCACACTGTCTCAAGAGGAAAATGTAAGCTATTGATGGTACATGAGCTCCTGTGTAACAATAAACTTTGGCAAGTGCGTGCACGCAACAATGCATGCATCATGTCATGTTAGAATAACAAAGTGTTAGTTACAAAGTAAAGATATCTAGGAAACAAAAAAGCTCATTTCAGAAAATACAGCTGTCCCTATGCTTATAATTTAACAGTTACATGAAATGAATAAAAAAGTGAAATTGCTAATCACAGTTATCAGCTGAAGTGTCATGATCTAAGGCTATTTGTTGATTTCCCTGCTTTAAATTCACCTGATGTAATTTATATATTGCTTACAAGGGGAAGTTTTTATGCTTGCAGCACAAACAAAGAAATCAGGCCACTGTGGCATGTGTGGGTGTTGCAGATGCATCATTTGTGTTTAAATGATAGCAAGAGTAAAAAACGGCAGAGTTAGAATGAATACATTATTTACAGGTATGGTTATATGTGTGATATCAGTTCTTCACATTGCCTTTAAACTTAAATCTTTCCTAAAGGTAGATTGTATCACTGCCATCACTGAAATTAGATTCCATTAGATTCAAGACAATGTTTTAGCACTGAGTCTGAGTCCCCACAGTACAGTCCTCCTGCACTGCAGTTTATTACCCCTGAAATAACCAATGTAGTCAAATAATGATAATTCTCTGATTACAGTCGATTCTTGCTCTTTTAGGTGATGAGGGAGTGGGAGGAGGCCGAGAGACAGGCTAAGAATCTTCCTCGGGCTGATAAGAAGGCTGTTATCCAGGTAATGGTGCCCTCTGTACAAATGTGCCTGCTTATTGACGTAATAATAAATACCTCATTTTCCAATATTTACTGCCTTAGATGGTCCTTGTGTAAAGGCAGTTAATTTGGAATGTGTAAATACTGAGGTTGACAGCATCATAAAGGCTTTTAATGTGCTTAAATGGTTTTAATGTGAGCTTTGTGGCCCTGTTTGTGTGTGTGTGTGTGTGTGTGTGTGTGTGTGTGTAGCATTTCCAGGAGAAGGTGGAGGCACTGGAGCAGGAGGCTGCCAGTGAGAGGCAGCAGCTGGTGGAGACTCACATGGCTCGAGTGGAAGCTCTACTTAATGACCGCCGTCGCCTGGCACTGGACAGCTACCTGACTGCCCTGCAGGCTGATCAGCCCCGGGTACACACACAAACAAACACACATAAGCACACACCAAGGAGTTTTAAGCTCCACGCATTCTAACCTAATAATAAGATAAGATAAGATAAGATAAGATGAGATAAGGGTAATAATAAAAATACAGGGCTTTAAAAGGGCAAAACGAAAAACAAGAGAAACACTTTATCAACCATTCGTAATTCAGTTCTAAGAAAAAATTAATGAATCCAAAACACTTTAATTTCATTTTAAACTCAGCTTAATACATTACCCTTAACGAAAATGAAAATGTAAGCCCTTATCCCGTCTCTCACAATTAATAAATGATGATGTGTTTCTCTTAATATTGAACACTTTCAATATTGAATCCTTTCTGAAAATGAGCAAACCATCCATCACTCGCTCGAAAATCTTCAGGCTTAAAGATTGTTGTTCTTGTTCCTGCAGTTGGGGATCCAAAATGCCAAGGCAGATTCCATCATAACAATATTCTTATTTCTTATGGTCAACACCCTCTTAGCACTGCTACAGAAACTTGATCGCAGGAGCCAATAACTTAAGATTCAAGATGCAAGATTCATTGCAGTGAAATGTGTCCTGAACCGCTCCTTTTGACTGTGCAAACATTCTAAACAATAAGTAGCTTTAAATTAAAAATGTGGAATTCTCTGAAACACAAAATTAGAAATACAGAACAATAGATAAATAAAAACTAAAAAAGCGCACAGTCTGAACGAAGCGCTCTGGAAGGCGTCTGGATGTGGCCACACCACCCCCTACACTGATTTATATTTGGATTACTAATTACGTTATAAAATTAGTAATTTTTTTTCTTAAAAAAGGGGAGAATATTTGCAGGTTCCACGTTGTTGTGGAGATTTCCGTGTTTGGTTCTCATTTTATATATATATATATATATATATATATATATACACACACACACACACACACACACACACACACACACAGTGTGCAATGGAGTGCCAGGCATTGACAAAAACAGAATAATTGCGCATTATAATTTGCACATTTCACCCAGTAATAATAAAAAATTGCACATAATCACAACATTGCGATGAATTCCACTTGCTAATTTGTCTACCTCACTTATATGGCTAACAGAGTAAAACTTCTCTCTCCGTGTCCTGCAGCCTCGTCAGGTGCTCAGCCTGCTTAAGAAGTACGTGCGTGCTGAGCAGAAAGACAGGCAACACGCCCTCAAGCACTTTGAGCATGTGCGCATGGTGGACCCAAAGAAAGCTGCTCAGATTCGACCCCAGGTATCGTTATCACTCTTCCATCACTCAGCAAGGCCAGAAGATGATAACGACTGCTTTGTAAGAGAAACTGACCTATCTTACCCTGTTGAACATAGATGCTGACCCACCTGCGAGTGATTGAGGAGCGTCTGAATGAAAGTCTTGGCTACCTCTACAAGGTCCCCCGAGTGGCCAATGAAATCCAGGACCAAGTGGGTGAGTGCCACATGTCTACATGTCTACCTGGGACCCTTAAGTCCCTTAGATGAGTTGTGCAGGAGTAAGTAGTGAATATAATGTATTTATTTCATTCCTTTTTTTTATAGAATAGGTTTATAAAATAGGTTTATAATCTAGTTTGTGTTCATTTATAATAGCTTTACATTATAATAACATCCCATTATTTCACATACTGTATCAACTAATATTTCTTATTGTTTGTTTTCCTATAACTTAGTCTTTTTTTCTGCCTGTTTGTCTAAACAGGGTTTTGTTCCAAAATCCATATTGTATATCTGTAACAAATTTGTTGTTTGAGTATTTTGAAAAGAATAACAGCTGTAGTATAATGAAATTGTTATATTTATATTTATATTCTTCTAATAAAGGTGGTATTAAGAATAATTTACTATTGATCATTCTTGTATGTGAAAAGCCCTCTTATAGCATCATCTATCAAGAAATCAATAATTCATGAAAGTGGTGTACAGTGCGTTTTGGAATCAAACCCTTCAGTTATAATTGTTTTTTGAAAAGTTCTATATACAGTCATGGCCAAAATTATCGGCACCAATGGAATTTTTCCAGAAATTGCACCATTTCTCCCAGAAGGGTATTGCAATTACAAATGTTTTGGTACATGTACATTTTAGTGGTGGGCATAGATTATTTAGATTATTTTTTTTAATATAGATTAATCTCACTGTAATCTTGGAATTAATCTAGATTAAAATGGCTCATTTGAATTCTGCAGAAGGCATTCAGAATATGTGTGCTACCCAA